>JAJIBD010003343.1:0-183727 GCA_021461705.1 Cryptotis parvus | reverse complement strand
ACTACAGAAGCATTAATTCAGAGCTATTAGCCATGGTTGATGGCTAATTCATCACCTTTCCCATTGTTATTCCTGTAAAGGATATTGGTGTAGAGATAAACCACACTTGGAGACCAGACCAGGTATTTTATTTATGAACTTGGCCGGATTCTCAAGTCACACCCTTGTTATTTCAGACCTCACCCTGATTATTATGATACTCCTCCCTCTTGACTAAAGCCACCTTGGGTTATGAAATGACTGTGTCTAGTCCTATAGATTTATACTTCCTTCCCTTTAGTTAGAACTCCCTGGACTGGAGTTCTAACCCTATTTGGATAAGCAACTGAAATAGAGACTATAGTATATCAGACATAGTTGTTCTAATAATCAAGTTTAAGAAATAAAACATTTTAATTGTGATTATCTGAATAGGAAAAAATTCAGATAGTTTTATTTTTGGCAGTTGAGTACCTTAAGAAATACTTCAAAGACTTCATTCTGACATTTTAAAGTGTTAGGATCAGGTGCAGAGAACTTGAAGTACATTAAATTGAAGGTTAGAAAGTGTATGACAATATGTCACATAAACCTGTTTGTCCTGCTCAGTGCTCTCAGAGGTCACCAGTGCTACACTGGGTGGTGTTCAGGGAAACATGTTGTGCTGTTGCCCAAACCCAGGGCCTCACACATCTTAGATGAGTTCTCTACCACTTGAGCTCTCTCCATAGTCCCATGTAGCAAATACTGCACTCTATTTGTTTATTGTAATAAATAAAGGATATTTTTGCCCTACAGAAATGCACTTTTGTGTTATCACTGTGATTGCTGCAAATCTAAGTCAGCAGTTGTGAACCTAGACTCATAAATAAATTGTATTTATGAGTTCACTTCTTTGAAATACCTGAATTCAACACAGAAAAATTGCAATCATATGAAATGTCCAGAACAGTTGGTTAGTTACTATTATTTTAGTTTGCGCACTAAACATAGCATCTGTCTTGCATACCCCTGAGTCTATTTACGTATATCTGTAACAGCAACACAGGAGAGAGATTGAGTCAAGAGAAAGGTAGCAAGTAAATAAAAATATTTATTTCTGCTTATATATGCCATTTTTTCAGAAACTTGTGGTTTGGTGAAGACTTCACATAACCTCGTTTATTCTATTCGATCATTCCTGCGACTGACTTTGGTAATTATGCTAAGATAAAGTAAAATCATAAAAAATGATTAGATGAAAGAAATCGTTGTTTATGGTAGGCTTCTTCCAGCTTTATCACATGGCATATCTATGTATATGTATGTAGTAAACATGTATGAATAGATATATATTACAGAAATGCCCTGAAATATCAACAAGTTCTATATAAAAGATTATTCCACAAAGGGGACTGGAGCAATAGCACAGTAGGTAGGGCACTTGCCTTTCACACTCCTGGCCTAGGTTTGACTCCCATCACTCCAGGCCCACAGGAGTGATTTTTGAGTACAAAGCCAGGGTAATACCTAAGCACAGTTGGGCATGGTCTGAAAACTAACCAAAAAAAAATCATTAAAAATAGAAATCTACAGCTGCGCTGCTTGGCCCCATGTGGAGCAGCCCATGGAGTTTTGGAGGGCATCAAATGGCTGAGCCCCTGGCCAGTCCAAGATAGTCCATGGTTCACACATGTGTAGGGGTCCACGCTGGCCGGACTTGGAGCTGGATTTGGGCTCTTCCTCCCACTCCTCCACCTCCATGTCGAAGGGGCGTGGCTGCAGGCTCCCAGCCTCCATGCCAGCAACACCGGGCAAGAAACACTCCAGACCCACAGCTGCGCCAGCGCGTGTCTGCTCTACAACCATGCAACAGACTTAGACAATAATGCAAGTTAGGACCAGGTCCTTCCCAGGATGTTTCACATTTATGCACTGTAATGTTCATTCTAGTAGCAACAAACTGGGCAGATTGATGGGGAATTATAATGTCACACTAGAATTCACTATTGAATATACACATAGAGACATCATAAACTGTTAATATCTGTAGGGCAAGCCACAAAGTGTGAGAGAAGAGAGAGAGAAGAGAGAGAGAGAGAGAGAGAGAGACGGTGCCTGCTATAGGGGCAGGCTGGGGTTGGGTGGGAGGGAGTGTTTGGACATTGGTGGTGGGAATGGGGCACTGGTGGAGGGATGGGTGCTGGAACACTGTGCGACAGAACTCAATTATGAACATACTTGTAATTGTATATCTCATGGTGGCATAATAAAAATTAAGGGAAAAATCTATAGCAATAGAAAGTAGAGTTCATAAAACTGAGCCATAAAATTGATCAGACTTTTAATTTCCTTACCAATGGCATAGATTTAAATATTGGTGCATTCAGGGGATGGAAAGTATGAGAGGTAGGGTACTTAGTAGTCTTGCAAGCTGACCCAGGTTAGATCTTTGGCAATACGCATGTTCCTGAGTACCCTCAGGAATGATCCCTGAGCAAATGGTCAGGAATAAGCTCTGAGCACAGTTAGGCAGGCCCCAAAACCAAAAATCAACAATAAAAAATGGTTCATTTAAGGAATGTATCCTTTTGTCAGTAATGTTTTAAAGTTAATCATTGTGCTGAGGGGCTGGAGCGATAGCCCAGCGGGTAGGGCGTTTGCCTTCACGTAGCCAGCCTGTGCCGGCCTGGGTTCGATCCCTGGCATCCCATATGGTCCCCTGAGCACCGCCAGGAGTAATTCCTGAGTGCAGAGCGAGGGAGTAGCCCCTGAGCATTGCCGGGTGTGACCCCCCAAAAAAAAGTAAAAAAAAATCATTGTGCTGATAGCTACATCAAATGGTTATTATTTACAGTGATCCATAAACACTCATCATAATGTAGAGTATAACTTTGTAGTAAGCATAGTTGTATACTTTAAAATATTTAGTATTACTTTTTTTAGCAAATCAGTCTATTTTATTTTTATTTTTATTTATTTATTTATTTGCTTTTTTGAGTCACATCGGCAATGCTCAGGGGTTACTCCTGGCTCTGCACTCAGGAATTACTCCTGGTGGATGCCGGGTACAAACCTGGGTCTGCCACATGCAAGGCAAATGCCCTTCCCATTGTATTATTGCTCCAACCCCAATATTTAGTATTCTTGCACATAAATAGTTTTACCTATAATGTGAATTTATCTGCACTTAAATCTCAGACAAAACACATGCAGTGCTATTTCCCAAGAGAATATGAAATATAAACTTACAGAGGAGTATGAAATAGTATACTCTATTAGATAACAACACTAACATAAGTACCTAATTATTAGAGAAGGGGGAAAGGACAAAATGTATATGACTCTTATTAGAAATGTTGATTGGGTATTTGTATAACATGGACTATGTGTCTAACTCATAGATGAGTCATTTATACCTTGCTCGGGATGTTTCTTCTCCATCTATAAAAATCAGAACACAAATAATTGGAATATTGGTATACAACAAGAAGCTTTTATGAAAAAATACATTTGTTCAGAACTAGATGTCTCAAAAAGTGCATCCATCACAAATAAAGCTTTACACACCTGAAACTGAAAACAGAGAATATCCCAATTGGACAAGCAGGCATGCAGAATGTTCTCATAAAATTATTTAATAATCAAAAATACTGTCATGGAGAGTTGAGAGGCAGTCAGTTGACTTCAGAAAGAACCTTTGTGAATTAAATATTTCTTCAGTTTTGGCCGGAGTGATAGTCCAGTGGGTAGGGCGTTTCCTTGCATATTACCAGCCTGGGTTTAATTCTCAGGGACCCCATACAGTCCCCAAGCACCACTTGTCACTTGTCTTCCCATTGTTCATCGATTTGCTCGAGCTTGCACCAGTAACATCTCCTACATGTCCTATCACGTGCTTGTGTAGCCCAAGAGCATCTGCTCACTCCAGGAACACGAAGAGCCTCAAACCATTCCTTCAGGTCACAGGAATGAGGTCTATAATAGTTACTGGTTTTGGTATAACAAATACAATATGGGTAGCTTGCCAGGTTCTGCTGTGCTGGTGGGATACTCTCAGTAGTAGGCTCTCATCTCGTGCATTTACTGATGAAGTAGGGAGATATTGGCTTTTCTCTTGGGTGGAGCTCTGAAGAGCTATAGAGTCCAGATGTTGAAAATGATTGCCCTCATGGTGTGGGGTTCCTCTGGCTTCTTGTGAGGCTCTATTGGGATGGAGGGCCATGACGAGAACCCACCTTCCCTCCCAGGCGACTCATGATCAGTTGCCCCAAGCACCACCAGGAGTAATTCCTGAG
Organism: Cryptotis parvus; assembly: GCA_021461705.1. Taxonomy (NCBI): domain Eukaryota; kingdom Metazoa; phylum Chordata; class Mammalia; order Eulipotyphla; family Soricidae; genus Cryptotis; species Cryptotis parvus. The sequence continues at coordinate 179,471 of JAJIBD010003343.1, read as the reverse complement.
TGTAGAGCCAGGAGGAACCCCTAAGCATCACTGGGTGTAACCTAAAAGAAAGCAAAAACAAATATTTCCTCAATTTTTCAAATAGTCAACTAGAAAGTTTATTATAGGGATGGAGATGAAATAGTCAAGCGGAAATGTGAGGGGTGTGCAGGGGTAGGGTAACAGAATAACTCTCCCTGGCTAATTACTCTCCAAATCATTTGACAATACTTTTCATATTTCTAGAAGAATAAAGTCATTACTAGGGAATTGTCCTTTAATTTTTTTTGGGGGGGTGGGAAAGTTGAACTACACCTGGTGGTGTTCAGTGACGTTTTCTGGTTCTGTGCTCACAAGTCACTCCTGGCAGTGCTCTGGGAACCATATGTGATGCCAAGAATCAAACTCAGGTTGACTGTATGCAAGGCAAGTGTTTTACCCACTATATGATCTCTCAGACTCTTTTTCTTCAATTCTCCTAGAATCTTAAGATATATCTTGTTATATTATAATACATTTTGAAATTAAAAGTATCATAAGTTAATATTTTGTGGAACTAAACCAAAGCCACTGATTAAAATGAGAATAATCCAGCTAATAAGATTCCCTTAAAACAAGTTGTAATAAGATGAATGAAGAGAACAGGGATTTTCTCTGCAGTTAATATTCACTGGGTATGTTATTATAATGTGCTATAATATATTATTACTTATTATAATGAGTGCAGCTCAATAGGTACAGTCACATTAGGAATCTGTTAGGGCTTCTGCTCTGTACCTGAAATGAGACTGAAGTAGGACTTGCCATTTTTGGTTTGGAATGAGCACATGTGCAAACAGAATTATACGGAAAGCAAATAGTCAAGTGGTTGCCTTAGAAAAATGAATAAACTTAGAGTTCTTACAGAAATATTTACTTTAGCCTGCCAGTTAAAAAAAAATGAAAATATTAAATTGAACATAAACTCTAGATTTCCCTTAAGTTTTTCCACAACCTAAAAGTCATTATATTCTAAAGAATAGTGTTTACAGAAAAGAAAAAAAAAACCTGAGTCCTACCTATGGTCGCACCTCTCTCTTCCCAGATTCTAGATGACTTTAAGTCTTGGGCATTTCAAGTAGCAACCGTGTTCCATTATTTCTCAGCTCCCATCATCAGCCTGACCTGTGTTCAGAAATCTGGATTCTGAAAGCCATTTTCATGAATACAACTAATTAAATGACTATATGCATGCCTCTCTCTCCAAATTAGTTCACCTTTCCTGTTTTTAATTTCAGCTTCTGGGGTCATTATTCATCTTTACCCAGTGTCCTTACAACTAGAGAAATAAAACTTTAATTAAAAATTCCTTTTTTTCCAATGCCACACTTGTTAACGATTTAATCTCATTTCTCCAATCTTAAAATTACTGAGCTACTTGTACTTTCAAACAATTCCTCACTTCCTCATGCTCTCTCTATAGTTTTAAGTCCCTTAATTTATCATTCTCTTTATTACCAAGATACTGCATTCAAACCACTAACTTAAGCCATATCCGGTTGCATTAATTTTGTCATGTTGCACTATAACTCACCACATTCTGAGTTCTACAAGCATCGAACTATATCATTTTCATCTTTATAACTGAAATAATAGATGGTGCTGACACAAAATGGTATCTAATGACTTTTTAAAGATAAATAATTTGATATAAAAATTATACCAGAGATGAAATTGTTATCAGTTTTAACATTGTACAAAGACTGTTTGTTATAATAAAAGATTCAGCTACTTTCACAAAATTAACTTCATTTTCTCTAATGTTTATGCAATCCAAGTTGAATGTGAACTCTCTAAACTGTGAAAATACTGAGATTTTCTTCTCTGAATCGAGTGATCATATACAGTATCATGTTAGTAGTACGAAAACTAATCAGAGAGGGCTTAAAACTGCTTTTAGTGAAGCTCTTTAAAGCAACTTCCTCAACCTCCAATTTCTACATACTTAAATTTAAAAAAAATTGTTCTTGAAAAATAAGACATTAAAATCTTCTTGTGACTATTTTGCAATTTTTTAAATGTATAATTAACATTTATGATTTTTAATATCCTTTTTCTCTTTTGAATTAGTTCTCTCTTCTCAAGATGTCAAATCTGTCCCTTTTGAATCCTGCTATGTTGATGTTAAGAATCAAGAGATACTGGGGCCGGAGTGATAGCCTAGTGGGTAGGGCGTTTGCTTGCACGCGGCCGGCCCATGCCGGCCTGGGTTCGATCCCCAGCATCCCATATGGTCCCCCGAGCACCGCCAGGAGTAATTCTTGAGTGCAGAGCCAGGAGAAACCCCTGAGCATTGCCGGGTGTGACACAAAAAGCAAAAAAAAAAAAAAGAATCAAGAGATACTACCTTATGCTAAGTATAACTGTAATGCAGTCACCGTCCAGGGACTAAAAGGAGTAGGAATATAGTTTTTGGTTCTATGTGCCTCATCTATTATAAAAGTCAATGCGGTGGGCCAGAGAGATAGTACAAACACCCAACCTAGGTTCAATCCCGCGCTGCATATGGTCTCCTGAATACCACTCGTAGTGATACTTGAGCAAAGAGCCAACTGACTTCATGAAGAACCTTTGTAAATTAAAATTTCCCCAATTTTTGTACTGCTGATGTGGCAAAAGCAAAAAAAACTAAAGTGGGATGAGGGGAGAGAGCTCAAGGGCTAGAACCCAACTTTGATGTCTGGGCCCTTGTGGTTCCCAGAATGCCACTGGCTACAGAATCTCCAAGTCAGAACTCCAATGGGCCAGCACCTCTGGGCTAAGTAACCTCTGGGAGTTACATTGAACTGAGGACTGCTGGGGAAAGCCCTATAAAAATCAATAAATAAAACTTTAAAGTCAAAATGTCCTTTTTAAAGATGAAATCATAAGAATCAGTACTTTGATTAGAAAGCTACTGGAAACCAAAGATAAGAGCATTATAATTCAAGAAAAATTCACCTTCACAATAATGCAGTTATTACCATACAGCTAGGAAAAAATCATAACTTAAAGCCTTCCTCTAATTGCACCAGAAGGAGACACACACCAGGATTTCTATCAGCTGCATGGACCAAGGACCTTCCCATCTTTATACAAAATACACTGTACTCTGGCTGACACTCCAATTTCCACCTTGTTCACCTTTATCTCAGGTTTATTTTTATTTTCATCATGTTGACCTTTCTCTAGGGTCAGTATCTACATCTCAAATGCAGTTAATTTTCATTGGCTATGTAAATTCCTGGAAAAGATAGTTCACCTCAGCTAAGGAGAAACACTAAAATGATACTAATATGTTCAATTTATGCCTCCTACATCCTTCAATTCTTTGTATTAGCTGTTAGGTAAGATTAAAAAAAATCTAATGTGGCAAGAAGATTTAGGATACTGTATAGAGGTCAACTTCAGAATAAGTATTACCTGCGGACTCTTGGAGAAAGAGATAAGCAGACAAAGTTGCTCACGGACTTTCTTCCTGCCCTGAAGACTTATCATGCTTCCAGGTAAAGAATAGTTCTTTCTCTCCCAGTGTCCTAATTACCTGAGTCCCTTTTACTCTCTTAGGAAACTCTTTTCACTTCTCATTTGGTGGTCTGCCTGCTTTCTTACTGTCTTTGTCTGTCTTATTAAAAAAACTAATAATATTTGCACATACATAAAGTGACCTTTGCCTAGATACAATTTGCAGGAGTGTATGTGTGTGCGTGCCAGAGATGGAACTCAGGGCTTTAAACATGTAAGGTATGAACTTTATCCCACAGCTACACCCCAAGCCTACAGTAATTTTAAAATTTTTTCTAGTAGACTCATTTACTTCCAAACCCTGAGAGACAGAATTTGATAATAAGCATTGCCAAAGATCCAGTTGGAGGGTAAGAACAGAGAGAGAGAACGCTGTGGACATAATAGACTAGGAACACAGTGAGAATACCGTGCACACAGTAGGATAGGAGCAGAGAGGAGAATACTGTGCACATAATTGTAGTGTCTCCACTTACTCAAGGAATTACAAAATCAGTAAGGTTCTGAGGGGCTTTCAAATGAGCACATAGGGGGGAATTGCTCGACCAAGTCCTAAAACTAGAAAGAAGACTTGACTTTAGAGGGTTGTCCTTCCAAAGAGGAGCTCGAAGACTGGATCTTAAGGAGCTGTACTTACCCTAGGTTTACTTTCGCTGGTTGAAAATTTAATTTCATTCTTTACTTTTTACCTTTTTCTTTAAAGTAGAACAATATGAGAAACATAGTTACAATGTGTTCATGATTGGTTTTAGTCATACAGTGTTCTAACACCTGTCCCTTTACCAGTGCACATTTCCTACCACCAATGTCACTAGCTCCCTGCAGTCTCCTACTCGCCGCCCCAGAGCCTGCTTCTATGCCAGACTCTTTTCTTCTCTCTCCCTCTCTCTCTTCTCTCTCTCTCTCTCACTTGCTTGCTCATTCTTGCTCCCTTGATCTTTCTCTCTCTTATCTCTTACTTGTCCATAAATAGTGTCAACAGAACATTTTGCTTATGTCAACAGAATAGATTGGGTCACAAACCATGAGAGTTGAAAAACTCCTTTAACGTATTTCTCTTATGCTGAGGCCCTTGTCTAGGCTAGGCTGGACAAATACCATACAAAGCAATTTCTTTTTCTAATTATTTTTTGTGCTTGTGTATCATTCTTACAGTTTCATTTTCTAAGCAAGTTACAGAGAGAAGCAACAATACAACAGATCGGGTTGAAATTAAGTTCACTAAAATGGAAAATAAATTTATGGACTACAGAAAGAAGACACATTTTTACATTTTATCAAAGGTTTAGATATAAAATTATTTCCATACAGGGCTTCTGTAAAATATTTCTTCTCTCTTTGTGTATGCTTATATATACTTATATGACTATACACCTACTTATACATATATATTTATGTGACTATACACCTACTTACACATATATACTTATGTGACTATACACCTACTTACACAAATATACATATGTGACTATACACCTACTTATACAAATACACTAATGTGACTATACACCTACTTACACAGATACACTAATGTGACTATACACCTACTTATACAAATACACTAATGTGACTATACACCTACTTACACATATATACTTATGTGACTATACACCTACTTACATATATACACTAATGTGACTATACACTTATTTACACATATACTCTAATGTGTCTATACACCTACTCACACATATATACTTATGTGACTATACACCTACTTACATATATACACTAATGTGACTATACACTTATTTACACATATACACTAATGTGACTATACACCTACTTACACATATATACTTATGTGACTATACACCTACTTACATATATACACTAATGTGACTATAGACTTATTTACACATATACTCTAATGTGACTATACACCTACTCACATATATACTTATGTGACTATACACCTACTTACATATATACACTAATGTGACTATACATGTACTTACACATATACACTAATGTGACTATACACCTACTTACACATATACACTAATGTGTCTATACACCTACTTACACATATACACTAATGCGACTATACACTTATTTACACATATACACTAATGTGACTATATATCTACTTACACATATACACTAACGTGACTATACACCTACTTACACATATGCACTAATGTAACTATACACCTACTTACACAATATACTTATGTGACTATACACCTACTTTCACATATACTAATGTGACTATAACCTACTTATACATATACTTATGTGACTATACACCTACTTACACATATACACTAATGTGACTATACACCTACTTAAACATATATACTTATGTGACTATACACCTACTTATGCATATACACTAAAGTGACTATACACTTATTTACACATATACACCAATGTGACTTATACCTACTTATGCATATACACTTATATCACTATACACCTACTTACACATATATACTAATGTGACTATACACCTACTTACACATATATACTAATGTGACTATACACCTACTTACACATATACACTAATGTGACTATACACCTACTTACACATATATACACATTTCTATGTGCATGTATCTACCTAACTCGATAAAGAACCACATACGTAGAAAGAAGACAGGAAAGAAAAAGGGAGACGTGAAACAGAGGAATTAATATGAAACCTTAATTGTAGATCGCCTAGGTCTAGAGTTAGACACCAAGGATATTAAAATAATCAACTTTCTCTTTTATTTTCACACAGGAGGAAGCCAGGCTTTATGGAAACTAAGCCCCCTCTTCTTGGCTACACTCCACTCAGCATTAACATTACTTGATGACAGGCTTCTTAGTGGCTTGATTTAAACCTCATGGAGAGATGACACCAGGTCTGCCTTCCAGGAAACATTTTCAGCTACGTGGATGGGTCTTGATAACCTTGACTATTATTTTACCTGCTGAAAATGTCCTGGGACAATAGACATTTGGTTTATATGGCAGCGACCACTTACTTAGGCCTTGATTTGCTTTGTGATTATTTTTTTAAAATGTGCTCACTAAACTTTCAGCATAACTTAATTGGTGATCTAGAAGATTGATCAAACATCAAACCCATTGCATCCTTGAATTTGTAGGATCACAGTTTTGGAAGAGAACAAGGATGGTATTTACTCTAACCTCTGAGAACAGGCTGTGTCCACACCAACCAGTGCCTTACCGGACCATGGGATGTGTTTTCCAGTCCCTGCCAGTGTGATCTCTTCACTCAGCTTAGGGCTCCAGCCAACTCCTATTTTCTACTTTTCAAACTTTGCTGTGAGGCTCATTGAATACTCAACTCTCTCCGTGGTCAGGAGCTTGAATATGCTTTCACTCTAGATTATTCTCTCTCCACTTTGCCTTCGCTCTCTCTACATTATTCTCTCTTCGCTGCCCACCTAACTGGATCCTGATATTCTTTAGGCCTCAACTGAAACCCTGGTTGCTCAGGCAGGCTTTCTTGCCACTCCATTATTCACTCTTATTTAAAGAATTCATGTGCATTCACTGTATTTTGTATATAGCTTCAGACAAGCAAAGGCAAAGCTTCAGACAAGCTTTTGCTGACCTTAGATTTGCTTTTGGCATGGTCTGTTCCTGCCATTTTTGACCACTACTTTCTTTCAGGGAGAAAAGAAATTGAAATGGAATAATCCCACTTTCGGCTACATTCACAGACTTCCTTCTCCACCACTTTGCTCTAACAATGCCAGAGGAATCTTTATCTCTCCTTGGCATTGTTTTCTTTTTCTCTTGCTTTTTGGGTCACACCCGGCGATGCTCAGGGGTTAGTCCTGGCTCTGCACTCAGGAATTACTCCTGACGGTGCTCAGGGGACCATATGGGGGATGACAGAGATTGAACCCGGGCCGGCACAGGCTGGCCGCCGCAAGGCAAACGCCCTACCCACTGGACTATCGTTCTGGCCCCACCTTGGAGTTGTTTCATAAGCTTCAGTGCACTCTGGATTTTGCTATTCCTGATAATGATACTTGCAGTTCATGGAGCATCTTTTTCTCTCTGCCTTTGCTTGTCTGAAGCTATATTTAAAATGGATTTTACTGGAACAGGAGAATCTTCCTTTAGGTCCTTGCACTGAACTCCCCACTTGGTTGACTGAGGATCTCCAGGAAGTGAGACCTGCATATCACTTAGGAGGCCCCAAGTAAGATTTTTAAAGGGAATTTTATTGGAGCTTCCACGCAGCATCATGAATCTCTTTAGCTGTCTCTGAAAATTCTGTTAGATGCATTTACAGAATTTTTCAGTTCATGATCTTTTTTAAAAAATATTATATGACAGTGAGATATACAATTACAAAGATGTTCATCTCTGGGTTTCAGTCATGCAGTGTTCCAGCACCCATCCCTCCACCAGTGCCCATTTCCCACCACTAATGTCCCTGATTCCCTCCCCCTCCCCAAGCCTGCCTCTATGGCAGATTCTTTATCTCTTCTCTCTCTCTCTTTTTTCTCTCTCTCTCCCTTCTATTACACATTGTGACTTACAATACATACATTTAGAGGTTATCATGTGTACATTATCTGTTTTTATTTTTTAAGTACTCTGTCTACTATCAAATGAGCCCAAACCATTCCTTGGATGCACATGTTGAAGGAAAGAAATGTCAACTGACAGTGCCTAAATCATCCGTCTTCTCTTTTTACCCAGGAGACTTATTAAAGGCCGACTTTACCCAGACCTTCAAAGCACTTTAGGATGAGGTATCAGTGCTGCCTTTGCCTCGAAATCCCCTACCTCCTCCTCATTCCTTCTGTCCAGGCAGTCTCTCTTTGCTGTTCATGGCAGGCTCCAGGCAAGCTGCTATTAGCTTTCCTTCTGTCTAGAACGCTGTTACTCCTGAGAATCACAGTCACTCTCTGATTCCTTCAGGCTAACACTCAAATCCATTTCAGTGTAGCTTGCCTAGGCACGGCAGGGATCCCCCGCAGTGGGGAGTCTTCTAGCCAGCACCTTCCAGGCGCTGTCTGCTTCTCTTCTCTCTCTGCATGTAACCTTAAAGCATCTTCGACTGCACTTTCCACACGCTTCAGTCCATTCCCCCATGCAAAAGCAAGTTCTGAAAACCAAAAGGCTAGTTGATTTTGTTCACCTCTGCCCGCCCAGAGTTTAGAAACCACGGTTAACATTGTTAATTACTGCTCGTGGACTACATGAGCAAGAGACTTCTCAATAACTTGAGTAGTTGCTTGAGGTTTGCTGTTTTTTAACTCCATGCCGAACTATTTTTACTATTATTGGTAGTCGATTTAAAAGTTTCCTCTATCGTAAAGAATATGTGAGAAATGGTCAATATTTGGAGAACATGAAGAATGACTGTGTAAGTCAAGAAATAAATTAATACTCAACTCCATGTAGGGGTCTCACAATACATTTATCATTATGCTTAATGATATGCTTACAATATTGCCACTTTCCATGATTATATATTTCTACTAATGATTTTAAAAGTCATGGCCCTCAGGGCCAGAGAGAGAGAGAGAGAGAGAAGCACACAGCTGAAATGCAGGCTTTGCAGGCAGAAGGTCCAGGCCTGATCCCCAGCACCACATGGTTCCCCAAAGAACAGTCAAGAGTGGCACCCAAGTACCAAGACTAGAATAACCACTGAGCACTGCTGGGGATGACCCGAAACAAAAAAGATGACCCCTTTATGCTGCTCTATTTTCAAAGTGACATTTTCACAGACATACCAGGCTTGTTCTGTTTTTATGGTAATTGCTTTCCTCTATCCCTCCCCATCACAATTAGTTGTGTAAGAGATTGTTTAACCTGGCTTGATGAATCAGGCCCAAAATACAGATAAACAGTGTGAATAGTTAGTCTCTGTTTGAGGCTCGCGGTTCTAAAAGACAAAGAAAAAACTATGCAAAAATTTCCCAGTGTAAGGGAAGGAAAAGGACAGGTTTCTCTCCTGTATCACCTGGGGCTTTTTGGATGAAATCCACTTTTCCAGGACAGTTAAATAAATGAAAAGCCAGTCAGAAACTAGCAGGTAAGTTCAGCAGAAGCTGTCGAGGGGCCAGACAATCACTTCTATTAGGGACCACCTTCCCCTGCAAGTCTAATAGCTCTGCTGTAGAACAGGCCTCTGAAGGAGTCGCAGTTTGTGTTCATTTGACAGATTCCTTTTATTCCTTCTTGGCAAGTACGAACAGGCTCAGCCAGTCTATCTGAAAAGCTTTGCTTTCTTTCGAAAGCAGTGATGGTAGTATCTAGGGGAGGCCATAGCGAGTTCTTAAGCCGAAAAGGCCGCATGAACAGTAGATGATCAGCCGAGAGTTTGAGGCATTCAGAAGAACTCCCTCCAGGTCAGAGAGTACAGAGTTAAGGCACCCGCTCTTGCCCAGTGGGACCCAGTGCCATCTCAGGCACCATCAAGCTCCTGAACACTGCAGGGAGCAACCCCTGAGCTCAGAGAGGTACAACCCCTGGGCACCCGGAGGACTGTCCCCAAACAAGCAAAACATCCCCTCTGGCCCTCTGGAGGGTCAGTCCCACCTGGGAATCTAGGATAGCGCTTTTCACATCCCATTGACAGCAACCAGAACTTTACAGTAACTGGCAAAAGCAATGAATTTAAATATCTCAAGACATAAAGCTGAAGGCTATCTTCTCTAAACTTTCCAAATTTAGAATTAAACAATGCGCTCTACATAAATATTATATGAATAACCGATTATATATATTCACATTATGGAACAGAGTGTATCAAAATATTTGTACAGGCACTATTCGATATAAGAAGCCTGTCGCTAACGATCCAGAAACTACGTACTAAGGGACCATTTAACGCAGCTTAATCTTCCATTTTTGCTCTTGAAATAAAAAATCCAGTAAACCTGTCATGAGGAGGGAGCCTCACGCCCGACACACGACACACCACCTGCAATCTCCTACTCCAGCAGTTTCCAGACAGACGCCGAAGGGGTGGGTGGGCAACGCGAAAGGACGGCGCCGGGGGCAAAGACGCACCCACCGCTCACCCCTCTAGCAGCTCCCACGCGCGGATCGCAACTCGGAGGGCAAAGGCGCCACGGAGGAGATTACTTTTGGTTTCTCCGCAGCGACGCGCCCTAAGGAAGCGCAAAGACGGCTCTAGTCCGTCAATCCCTTCTCCTCCAATGACCCTGCAAACAAACACGACACCGTCAGATCCTCACCCTGGCCCTGGGAACTGCTGTCCGGGAGCTTGGTGGTGGCCTCGCCCCGGCCCCCGTGCGCCGATTCTTACCAGCTGTTTGACATGCACTTACATACCCAAACACAGATGAAGATGTGGGTTTGGGGGTGCGCGCCCCGCCCCACCCACCCCCCTTGCTCCCTGGAGGGCTTGTGCAGGACCGCGGGCTCGGGGGCGCTCGGGCCGCGGCCTGGGGGGCAGCACGGTCACCCTCCCTCCCTCCGCCGGCCGTGCTGGCCCTCCACGTCTCACTTCCTTGCAGGAGGCGTGGGAGGGACGGAGCGCGCTCCTGTACCCGCCGCCCGACTCACCGGCCTGGGGTCCGGTTTCAGAGGCCGCTGCAGCTCTGCAAGCCCCTGGACTGGCCGGTCAGCTCCCGGGACTCTCGGGCTGGGCTCCCAGGGGCTCGGGGCAGGGGCGCAGCGGCTGATCGCAACCTGTGGCGCAGGACGGCTCCCACGCCCGCGGATGCCCAGCCCTGGAGGAGGGCAGTGGCCGGACTTGTAGCACCACCCCGGACTCACCAAGGCTTGTGTGAGGGGAAGGCGTGTCGGCAGGGCCCGACGCGGATGTGCCGAGCCGGTGACTCAAGCGCTGGAGACTGCGGGGAAAGTCTGCGCTCGGCTTCCAGGCCCGCCCGGCAGCTCCCTCGCGCTCCCGGCGGGTCCCCCCTTCCTCGGCTGTCTTGGATTCCCATTGTTCGAGAGTCCAGAGCACCGACCCCAGGAGAGAGCTGCCCACACTCGCTCTCGTGCCCCCCGGGAACGCGGCCAGACGCCAGTTGCCCCTGGAGCAAGGCCTTGGGAAAGGCCAGCGGGTTGCAGAGACCCCGGAGGTCCCAGGTCCGAGTGTGCGGCTGTTTGTTGCACGCTAGCCCGAGTTTCCCCACCAAAGCCACTCCTGGGATTGGCGGATCAGTTATGAGAGTCTGCTTTTAATGAAGGAGATTCTGATTTTAATTCTCCTTTGCAGAATAAATATTAGCTACCGACCACGTGGAAGACAATTCTCTACACGCTTGGGCTTAATCGTGTCCCCCCCACCCCCAGATGCCGGACAGTTCCCTAGAGGTGTCCCTGAAGCCCCCAGTTTAGAGAGGGGCAAGAGGATGTCAGGGGCAGGCAGAGACTCTGTATCATCCTGATGTATCTTTGATGAAAAACCATGAAAATGTTCCAAACCTGTTGCTGGCAGTCAGGTCGTCAAACAGTGAGAAGGCTTCTGCGCTGTCCATTGCTCGACCCACTCTGCCAAGGTTCCTAGCGACCCCTCGGAGGCTGCTGCCGTGATCCACAGGGAGCAGCTCCCAGGGAAGCGTGTTGGGAACCATGAAGCCAAAGCACCCCACCTGTCCCCCCTACACCAACTGCAAATACAGCCCCACGGTGGAAATGGAGCAAACGCTGGATCCAGGGAAATGGTGCTCTTCATTCGAAACTTCTGCAAGAAGGTCTAGTTTCTGAGCCTCAATACTCTGTTCTTGAAAGGGGAGTTAAACTGTCTTCAAGGTGACAGTGCGAGAACAGGTTGACAACAGTAAACATACAGAACAGTGCCTCGCACACGCATGGGAGGTGCTACCTGAAGCTTATTTTGGTAGTATTTATCTTCCACAATCTCCCGCTCACGTAAAATTCAATACATACAAATTATGCCTGTCTGCAAGAAAAAAGCATAGAGGGTTCAGATCCTGAATTAAAAAAAACTATGCTAGGCATATTTATTTATGGAGAACCTACTTTGTCTTCATCAACAATGTGTTTACAAACCTTGATCGAGATAAAAAGAAAACTAGAATAAACCTGAATCGATTTCACTATGTATATAGTACACTAACTTAGAAGTATTCTCAGATAATAAGTTTAATGTAAAATTCATATTTAATTAAAAGGAGGGGCCAGAGCAATAGTCTAGTGGGTAGGACATTTGCCTTTTGCACAGCCAACTTGGGTGTGATCCCCGGCATCCCATATTATCCCCTAAGCACCACCAGGAGTAATTCCTGAGTGCAGAAACAGGAGTAATCACTGAGCATCATGGGTGTGACACAAAAAGCAAAATAATAATAGTAAGAAAGGAGATAATAATAATTACTATTAATTATTATTAATGATTATTATTTCCAATATAATCAAATTAAAGTGCCTATGAAGGGATCAACAGTACTCCTCAGCTGGTGTTTGGTTTCACTTCCATTAATCCCAATAGCTATTATATCCTGTACGCAATCAAGTTTATAAAGGCCTTGCTCATAGATCATCTCATTTGACTTGCACAACATCCCTTTGAAATAGGCAACGCCGGCATCAATTATTTTTAATGTTCCCATTTTAAGGATGAAGTAACGAAGCTTGGGCAACTGTCCACAATACCCAGAATCACAGAGGTCGAGCTAGGGGACAGCAGACATCAGGCCTGAGCTCAGGTGGTCACCACACCACACTTCCTCTTGTGGTGTCTGAATAAACTCCAGCCCTGAGGAAATCTAACGCCCATTGATCACCTGCTCTCCTGGAACTGTCTCCCCCCAGACAGGCGCGGCATCTACCGACAGGCCATGTGTAGGAGAGTTCTCCTGGAGTCACTCGTCATTTAAGTCCTGACTTTCAGGTTCCAAGGATAGGAGGCACCAGTGTTACAGAGTGATACTGCTCGTGGACCATGGAACTTTTCTTTCTCTGGGGAGAGGGATTCTAGGGAAGAAAAGGTGGTGTGACAACAGCTGGAAAATGCTGCCTGGCCACTTCGACCAGGGAGAACAGAATGGAAGAGCCTGGAAACCCAGTGAAAACAAGATGACGGGATTAGGTGTGATAATAAAAATAAATACCTTCCTCTACCTGAAGTTCCTGCCACAGAGATTACAGGGATGTCATTTCCGTCTTCATGGGATTATTATTTCACAAACACAGCGTTAAGGTAACAGAATCAGAAATGTGCATGGGGACCTCTAATTAAAAATTCCACACTTTGGGATGGAGTGATAGTACAACAGGTAGGACATTTGCCCTGCCCATGGCTGACCTGGGTTCAATCCTTGGCATCCTTATGGTCCCCAAAGCACCGTAAGGAGTAATTCCTGAGAGCAGAGACAGGAGAAATCCCTGAGCATTGTCAGGTGTGATCTAAACCGACCCCAATTTAAAAAATAAAAATTGCACACTAATCACTTTATTCATCACATCTTCCTCAAAATACATCTGCTACAAGAAACAAGATGTTTTAATGTTACTAAGTCACAAAGACAAATGAAAACAAGGCCAACATTTAATAAAAAAATAAGTTGTGACTGGTTTTTAGAAAAACATGAATCCAATGCAAACTGATAGATTATTTGGAAGAGGGAAGAACTTGTACAGCATATTTTTTAAGAGAGTTTAAAAATGGCAATTTGATGGGTAAGAGAAAAGACAATACTCTCTGGAGATGTGAAGGAAACGTGGGACTAGAGAGAAAGTCACCTGAGAAGGGAGCCAGGAGTTGGTCGAATGCAGATTTGGTTAGACTGAGAGATTCAGGATGCAGGAATTCAAAGTTCTCTCCCCACTGTCATGGGATCAACCAGCCCTTTGTTCCTCTACCTGTGTCTCCTGCGAAGACACAGGAGGCTCATTTTCCAGAGAAAGTAAACTACAGCAATTTGAGGCTTCACGAGTAGAATAGAATACATGCACTTTTCTCCCCTCCTACAGAAAATGAACTTGAAAAATGTACATACAGGAAGAAAACATTGAGAAATTGAAAATACACTAAAACAATTTACCGATTGATAAGATGAAGTTGCAAGACTCTTTAGGAAAAAAAAGAGTCTGTAAAAAATACTATCTTGGAGAAAAATGAATTTTTTTTCTGATGAATAGGAATACCAGAAGCTTCTGGAAGAATTATTTCTCTCAGGAAAGGGATGGGACATTAATTAAAGATATAATACAATTCCAAGAGTTTAGCAGAGAGAATAGCAGCATTATTCACAATAGCCAGAATCTGAAAGCAACCAGGGTGCCCGAGAATCAATGACTGGATAAAGAAGCTTTGGTACATCTACACAATGGAATACTATGCAGCTGTTAGGAAAAATGAAGTTATAAAATTTGCCTATAAATGGGTGGACATGAAGAAGATTATGTTGAGTAAAATTAGCCAGAAGGAGAGAGACAGATACAGAATGACTGCATTTATTTGCATGACATAAATATATATGTACATATTATGATACCAATATTCACGGTCAAGTGAAACATGACCTTGTAACAGGAGGTCTTGTCAAAGGTGGAAATTATCACAAACGTGTGGGAGTCAGAGGCTAGGTAAGACAGAAAATGGAACAGTGTGCTAACAATTGTCAAGGGTACTAATAACAACCTAGAACTGAGCATTAAATACAGGCAAAAAGATACACATGACAACCCTTTAATGTATGTTCTGTAATCCATAGTCTGGAAGGGAAGGAAAAGAGAAAGAGAGAGAAAGGGAAAGAAATAAAGAACCTGCCCTGGAGGCAGGCTGGGGAGGGAGGGAGGGAACGGGGACGTTGGTGGTGGGAGATGGGCACTGGTGGAGGGATGGGTGCTGGAACACTGTATGACCAAAAACCCAAATATGAACTTTTTAATTGTATATCTTTGTAATTGTATATCTCACAGTGGTATAATATAATACTTAAAAAAAATTTTCCCTTAATGTCCAGAATGTAAAACTTCAATTAATCGGATAACTGTATGTCTTAAGACACGTTACTCTAAAAATATTAGCTCAGGAAAAGAAGAGATGAACATAAAACATTCCCAGAAATAGAAAACAGATCATATAAAGAAGAAAATAACAAAAATTACACTGGCTTACTATGAGCAGTAATGGATCCAGAAAAATATTTAAATGGTTTCATATTTTCAAAATGAAATTAGTTTGAACTTAGAATGTGTACCGAGACATAATGTCAGTTAAATGTAATTAACTATATCTTCAAACACGCAAGTATTCAGAAATAGGCCTCCCGTATCATTTTTTTCAAGGTTACCCCAAACAGGCGTACTAATCAAGAAAGAGGTTCAGGTGGAACCCAGAGAGGCAGGAAAAAAGGACAGGAGCCAGAAAAGTCAATTCTCCAAGCTTAGAAGCAGAAGGCTCCATTGCAGTCAGAAGGTCTCCAAGAAAAAAGGGCAGAGAAAATAATGACTCAATGTGCATGTACATTTAAAATGATTAATAAATGTGTGCAGTGGAGACTGGCAGTGCTTATCAGACTTCGCTGGCTTTTTCCTCACCACTTACCCTACTAAATTTCATCTCCCAGCCCTTTGCAACTAGGGAGGCATGTAAGTTAAGTTCTAGCCAGTGGAAGGTGGGCAGCCCTGCTATATAACTTGTCATATGAACTATGAGGTTTTCCCTCCTAGTCCCTTGCCTTTCTCTTCTACTGAAGACTTCATAGAGACTCCATGGAGGCTCTAATGAAGCATCTAGAAAAGGCATTATTAGAGTCCCTGGATGAAAGAAGTCTGTGGCCTTGAGTGATCCGTGTGGCGTAGATAAACTAGCTGCCACACGCTGGTCTATGACATAGTAAAAATAAACTTCACTTGATCACTTGAATCCCGTTATTCATCAACTTGTTCGAGCGGGCACCAGTAACATTTCCATTTGACCCTATCATGTGCCAGTGTAGCCCAATGGCATCTGCTTGCTTCAGGAATATGAAGAGCCTCAAACTGTTCCTTCAGGGTCTTGATGAAGAAGTCTGACCATCTTGTAGGTGGGCGGCCATGTGATCTTTTGATATCCCGTGGGATCCTGTAGGTAACGGCTCTAGTCCAGCGGTTGTCTCCAAAAATAAATTGGACAATATAAATTCACTGATTTGTGTGTGTGGTGGGGAGGGTGATGGTGCCTCTGGCACTACATTTGCTTGGTTACCATCTGAACAACTTCTTGGAGACATCCACACAGAATTTATAGTAAGCATATTAAAAATAGGAGAAAAGGGATATCATTAGCTCTAGAAAAAGAAGAGTGTTATGAAAAAGAAACATAATGCAGTATGCCACTTTATTTAGACATAGATATAAACAAAAATGTGAAAAGAGACAAGAAAATGAGTCTGAAACTATGATGTAAGTATAGGTGAAGGGAGAGGAAAGGGATTTGTATAAAACAAGAGACTTGAGTTTGCAACTGTTGTACCAGGAAATCAATAAATCTAATACATGTTGTTAAATAAAGAAATAGCAGGACAAGCAAACAACTTAAAAATATAAAAATATGCACCTAAAAAAAATCCCACCCCAACACGGAAAAAATCAAATATTTGGTTCTGGGGGCTGGGAAAACCTTAGAGAAAGTCTTTGCTACTTTTAAAAACTTAGCACCAATTCTTAACTTTCAAATTTTATTGTAGTTACTTCAGTGAACAATCAGGAAGTGTTCAGAAATGTACAGGCTCACGCCCAGCTGAGCTGCATGTGTGTATATATTTGTATGGTGTGGGGTTCTTGGGAGTTGTTATGTGATTCCAATAGTTGCGCCGAGGGCCTTGTACATGCAAGGTCTGTGCTTAATGGCTTAGACCACATCCCTGATCCCAGTCAGACCACATTTATTTTTAATGAAAATTTTAAATAAAAAATCTACTTTTAAAGTACACTGTAATTAGGTCTATACACAGGGAAACAAAGAGATACACTGTCGAATAGAGAAACCACAATTTATTAGAGTATCCACAGATGTCTTTTGTAATCATCTGAAAGCAGTAGAGAAAGTGAATTTGGGGTCCAGCCTAAAGATAGATTTAATAGAGTCTACAATATTTTATTCATTCAAAAAACGTTTTTTAATGGAATGTCTGCCTGATATTCTGCTAGACACAGGGGATATAACAGAGAACATGAAAGAAATATACACAACATTCTAAAAGAAAACGAGTGTTTTAAAGTTTTAAGCACAAATAGATTTATTCGCTTTCTTATGGGTGGTGGTGTTTTGAGTTACTGGCAATTGTCTTCATTTTGTCCTTTTATTTCTGCCAACACTCCTTCCAGCTCTCTGAACAACCTTGACAATTGCCTTCCTTCCTCTCAGCTTGAGCCCCACATTGAGATCAGAGGTCTCCTAACTGGCCCTTCACCTAGGCTGCAGGCAAGATTTCACCAGGTAGTCACTCATGATTCACCTTCACCATCTGCTGCTTTCCAGTTCAAATGAAGTCTGTCTAATCACAAATAAAAATCAACTCCTCCCCAGTTTGAGGAAACTGCACTGTGTGACTAAAAGTCACAAGACTGGACTCCCAGGTCAAGTTAGTTCTCTATTTTGAAATATATAGCTTTGATAAATATATTTATGTGTGCTCAATAGAATCCCTACTACCAATTACTTTAAATGTGCAACACCTCAAGACTTATTACAGAGCTCAAACAAGACTGTGCACATGACTATACAGAGAATAACTAATATAGGGTAAGATTTCTCACTTCTCAGCTCCTTGACTTCAGTTTTAAATAGGTGAAATGGACACAGATGGACATTATATGAAACTTATTTGATAGTCTAATTATTTTCTCCTATGCTATAAGAATATTCTATGGAAAAGATCTAAAGTTTTCATATTTATGTTTGCATATCTTGATATAAGTAAGCTTTGATATGCAAAATAACATAGTACTATTGGCAAAGTCATGATTCCATGAATAGTATTAGACTCCTTCAGAAAGCTAAGTTCTGTAAGGATAATGATGGGCAAATTTGCAATGAAAAAATTGCTTAACTTCTTAAATTCATTAGAGAGAAAATCTATGCTGCCAAAAGCTAAACAGATAATAAGGCAATTCATTTTCTACCAGCATTGTAACAAACATGTATATATATGTATATGTTTACATGTACATATGTATATAGATGCATGTATCACTTGTATCACTTGTATTTTTGTTTTGCCTTATGGGTCACACCGACCATGCTCAAGGGTTACTCCTGGCTCTTTGCTCAGGAATTACTCCTGGCAGTGCTCGGGACGTATGGGATGTCGGAGATTGAACCCGGTTGGCCGTATGCAAGGCAAACATCCTGCCCGCTGTGCTATTGCTCCAGCCCCTCACTTGTCTTCCTGTTGTTCATCGATTTGCTTGATTTACAATTTCAGGTATCTTTGGCCTCCTATTTTGATTAAATTAAAATACCTTAATGAGTTCTCTAAGAGAGTTATAATGACTCAGTGACTCCAGTCAATATAACCATTTGTCTTTTAAGATTTGGGAAATGATTTTGCCAGACATTTGATCATATATGATATTTAAAGAAAATATGAATGCTGGAGCATGGAAGAACCTGGCAAGCTACCCGTGTTTTATTTGATATGCCAAAATCCAGTAACAATTATTACAATCTTCCTGTTCCTGGAGCAAGCAGATGTCCCTGGGGTACACTTGCTTGCAACAGGACTTATGGAGATGTTACTGGTGCCCGCCTCGAGCAAATTGATGAACAATGGGAAGACAAGTGATGAATGCTGGAGAGACAGTACACAAGGCAGGGAGCTTTACAGGCATACACTCTATTCCTCTGGACATGTATATTACACATCTTAATATACATGTGTATGTGTATGTGTATATTAAGTTCATCCAACCTTACTTGTATGGTTTTATGGTCCTGCTTATACATTGTTTTCCAATTTAAAGTATAAATTGACCACAAGTTAAAATTGAACAAAAAAAAATAAGTTGATGAAGAGATGGGCTAGAGAAAATGTACAGGGGTAAGGCACTTACCTTGTAAGCAGTCAACCCTGAGTTGATCCCCTGAACCATGTGTGGTGTGATTAGAGCCAGCCACGATCCCTGAACACAGAGTTAGGAAAAGCTCTGAGCAGAGCTGGATGTGACTCAACCCCCAACCTCAAGTAAATCAATAAAATGGAAAAAGAGAATATAAAATGATGATGTCAGAAGTCTGACTATACATCAAAATGCCTTCTCTAACATTAGTTTCATTTATAAGAGGTCATGAAATAAATGAGACTAATCATGTCCACAAAAATGAATGAAACCTATCTATTCATAGAATTCAATTCAAAGAACAATTTCTCCTGTAATCTCACAAAGGTGAAATGTCATATGTATTGAGTATTCTTGCAACAGATGTAAGGAATTGACTGGTGCGATTTATTTTTTCTTTTGGGGCATATTTACTTAAATACCCCCTGACCAAAGAATAGTCATCCTTTATTGGAGAAGGTGGTATTCTCTATGTCCAGAGTGGTAAAAGGAGGAATAGGCAGATCAGCTCATTCAATTCTGATGATAAATGCAGTGACAGATATTGTAGTCAGATCATCTTTCACCCTGTGGTGTGACTTTTATATGAAAATAGCATATAAAAGTTCTATGGTAATGCCTAGTACATATTGAAATAGCCTACATAAAAACTTATCCTCCTCCTACTTCAAATAGGCAATAGGAGATATAAGAAGCTTCTATCAATAAAAAGATGGAATATAGGGGAGAAAACAAAACTCTCAGTAAAAACAGAAAACTAAGTTTTGTGTCTCTACCTCTGTGTTAAAATACCATAAAGTCCCAGGGAAAAGAGAAACAACTGATAGAATATGAGTACAAGTATTGTCACCCCCTATACCATGACATATGATTTGGTCTTTGATTAGGCCAATTAAGGAGAATGGTTCCAGAGAATGAAGGAGAAACTCTGTTCTTTTTATTATTAATTTTCTTATTTTGTTATACCACTGTGAAATATAGTAACTCTGCTTCTTTATTTGTTTTATTCCTCAGGTCAAGGCTGAAACCTATCATCCATATTAACTTGAAAATACATATGCACACTTACGCTCTTTGCCCTACTACTTACAACAGTCCAGATCTGGAAGGAATCCAAGTTCATAACAACATGTGTGTTGGTAAAGGAATGTGGTGTATATATACACTATAGAACATAACTCCACAATGATGAAAAATGAAACCTTGCCTTTCACTGTAACCAGGATAAAAATGAAGGCACATTTCAAAGCAAAGTAAATCAGAGGGGAAAAGACAATTAGCAGCTGACTTTACTAATAGGTGGTATTAAAAGCAAGCGAGGGGAGAAACAATGTCCAATGAAGGCAAGCCAGGAAGGGTGGAGAGGAAGTAAAGGGGTTTGATATTTGCCTGACATGCAGCAATTCCTGGTTCAATTCTCAGCACCACGTATGGTCCCTCTGGCCATCATCAGGGGTGAATCCAGAGAACAGAGCAGGAATATCTCCTGAACACAATTAAATGGGGCTTGATTTCTCTCCCCAAAATACTCCCCCATGCATGTGTGCAAACACACACACACACACACACACACACACACACACACGAAAAACAAACCCTTAGACTCTGACCAAAAAATGGAGGTGACCAAAGGCAAAAGTCATAGTGGGCTCTGAAAGGGCTCTAGACACAGTGGTGTGTAAGTAGTGTACCTTTGGTAGTAGACATGGATGGTATATGATTAATACTATACCCCTAAAATAAAAGTGTACTCTTATAATAGACCAATGTTACCAAGATAAAAAAAAGCAAGATTTCTTAAATTATTAGATTTCTTTTGTTTATTTGGGGCCCTGTCCAGCTGTGCTCAGGGCTTACTACTGGCTTGTGCTCAGGGATTGCTCCTGACAGTACTTAGCAGATTATATGCTGTGCTGGGAATCAAACCAGGGTGGGCAACCTTCAAGGTAAGCACTTTTTTGGTGTGCAATTTTTTTTAGTATCTGATTGTTTGAAAACTTTATTCTGATCAATAGCATTTTGGCAGGCCATCCCTGCAGTGCCTAGGGGCTACTCCTGGCTCTGAGCTCAGGGATCACTTCTAACAGTGCTTAGGGTCAAAGCCCAATTGACCATTGTTGTACTATTTCTTGAACTCAAATTTTTTTATTTTATTTGCTATATTTTGTTTTTATATTGTGCCTATATGTGTATATACAAATGTGGCTATTCAATTATCTTTACTTCAAAAAATGTTCTTAATTTAAGCTTTAAACCACTAGAAATATTTTTAAAGCAAAAGTAATTCCTCAGTACTGAAAATTACTTTTGCTTTAAAAATATTTTAAGAGCACACAAAATTAAATGGGAAAGTAACATAGAAACCAACTAAACTCAAACAAAAACAATAACACAACTAGCAATCATCAGTTTAATGATTCCTTAGGCAAGGATTTATTTAACAACCTCTTGATGATATAGATGAATTTTCACATAAAATTTAATTTTTATACTTAATCTATTTCAATACTGGAGCTTTGTTATCTAATCAATTTCAATTCTAGAACTGTATCAACACTAGTGCCTTTATCTACATTAAAATTTAAAAAATATTTAGAAATAAAAGAACACAATCATCCTCACCAGACTTTCCCAAGTTCACTTCCAAGGAACAAAGCATCTGCCTAGTGTAATAATGCCTAAGAAGTTTATGGTCAGACTACGTTAGGAAACACCACTTCCACTACAGCCTACTAAAATTCACAATGGATGCTAGTGTGTTAAAGTCTCTGCAGTAATAAAACTTTTCCAGTCTCATTTATTCTGTCTCATTCAAATTCATTTAGCAATAAAAATGTCTTCACTCGTAAAACTACTATTCAGGATTTCTTAGAAGTTTTATTCCCATAACATCTATAAATTTTCATGTAATTTAAATCACTCATCTAGAGAGGAGGAACTAACATCATGGATAACAACAACAGGAACAGAGTAAGAGTACAGCAGGTAGGGCGTCTACCTTGCACAACACTGACCAGGGTTCTATCCCTGGCATCCCATATGGTCCTTTGAGCACCACAAGGAGTAATTCCTGAGGGCAGAGCTGGAGTTAATCCCTGAACATCATTGGGTGAGACCCCAAAAGCAACAACAAAGTGAATGTGGCCATTTATATCCTCAAATCGAAAAAAGAATGGGTGAGTGTGAAATGTAAATGAGACGACAGAATACACCTCTTCACGACAAGCAACTTTTTACTCATCACATTCAAGGAAGAGCTATTTCTGAAGCATGACACAGGGAGATCATAAAACATGGGAAGGCTTTATCATCTGAAAGTGAAAAAACATGAAACAATCTGAATTCTCATGAGTATTCTTTTGTTTCCAGAGAAATTGCACTAGGTTTAGCTAATGTATACTGAGAAATAACTTTAAAACAAAAAAATTCTTTAAAATATTGGACTAGGTGCTAGGTACATAAAGATTATTAAAGAGAAAAAAATTATGTGAAAATCCTAATTTCTGACTTTAAGGACTTTGAAACTGAATGAGAAAAGCTCACATTTTTTTGTGTCTTTTGTAGTGATTCACTCTCTGGGTGTTTAGTGAGTTCCTAGAAATTTGTGTGACCCCAAACATTTGGCTTGACAGTTCTGTTACCTAAGCTTTAACTTCAGTGGTCCAGTAGGTTAAGGATCTGCAAACAGGAAACCTCAGTGGCTAAAGCTGATGTCTTTTACTGATTTAGAGAAGCTCACTTAAAAGATCTTATTTGATAATAATCACTGAAATAACTATTTTTTTCTTAGAAAAAAAATTCTGTGGACCTTGGATTGCATTTTTAATTTGAATTCATTTTAGTATCATGATTTTTTGCTTTCTCTGGGAATTTTAATATACTATCTGATCCATTAAAGATACTTAGCATTGAACACATCTAAAAATAAACTCATTTTTAAAACATTAATACATTATTTGCTTTTAGTGAGTTAAGGTATTTATGTATTTAGTTCATCATCATGGAAATCAGAAGCAATCACTTACATTTGGCCTATCAATAGAACAAAACTATTTGTCCAGCAATGTACTGAAGGTTTACTCATAAGTTAACATATTTTGACAACATATTCGCTAGCATATTGGTTTGTTTGAACAGAGATGTGGCATTTAGTAGACATGTGTGACTGATAGAAATTTTTAATGTCCTCAATATCTATGTCCATAGCAATGAAGGTTTGTTCTTTTTTTTGTTTTGTTTTGGGGTCCCATCAGGTGGTATTCAGGACTTACTCTTGACTCTGTGCTCAGGGATCACTACTGATGTTACACAGAGGATCATATATGATGCCAGGGATGGAACCGGAGCCGGCTTCATGCAAGGCAAATGCCATAGCCACTGTACTATCTCTCAGTATGATTAATACTATACCCCTAGTATCAATCATAATACTAGGGTTTGACTTTTACTGCCCTTTGAAATTGGCTTTGGCTATGTGATTGGTTTTGGCCTCTGAAATATGAACAAAAGTGATATGGATCACTTTCCGAAAGGTAACACGCGCTCACCCTGAATGATTAGTGAAGACAAGTTCACCTGGCAACACCACCACTGCCTGGAATATCAAACCTGCAAAAGGAAGAAACCCTGCACTGAAGGTCACCTAGACTCTGTGAGTAGCAATAAATCGCTCATCTACGGGAATCCTTTGTTACTACATTACTGAGCTTACCCAAGTAAGAATATTACTTTAAGTGGGAAACGATTAAAGATATTTTCATTGTTTTAAACAATTAAAGATATTTAAGTAGGATTAGTGCAAATATAAGCCCTACTTTGAGAGATAAGATAATGAAGACAGGAAAGAAGTCTCAAAGGCTGACTGGGGCAGAGACATGTATTTCTGTGCACAGAGAGACGAAATCCCTAGGCTGATATAGTGAAAAGGAAAACTTTAAGGTGTCACTTATATCTGCTGTCTCCGACTGGGTGCTCTGCATAGAGTGGCCCCCACAGCACCGTGGTGTCCCATTATCCAAACTTATCTGTGAAGGGCTTGGGAACTTCATCCATTCCCAGTGAGAATTTAAGAACAAAGCTATTACAACATCATGAGCCAGATAGTAGAGTGGTACTTAGCTCTCCAAAGGTATCATTAGTGTACACATTCACCACAAATTATATGAACTTGTTCCATACTCACTGTTAAATCAGAAAGTCAAGAAATTAGTGGTTTTTTAAATGCTGAGAACTTAGTAGTGTGAATTAAGTTATTTTTGACACTCTTGTCAAGCTCCAAGTTCTTGAGGAGGTTACGTTCTGAGAATAGTAACGAGGTGAAAACATAGGCAAAGTCTAGTGTGTCATAAAATTTTTAAACTTAAAAATTTTTATCCTTAAAGTCAGAGCCAGAAAAAGAATTCAGGAACTGTTTTCCTTTTAGACTGATACTGGTATGCAGAGTTTACCAATTTACAGGATACATTATACTTTCAGAGTCTACATTGTACTCTGAAAGATATGCAGAGTATAATATATACTCTGAACACAGAGTATAATATAAACATATTAACATTCACTCATTTCAGTATACAATTCTATGTGTGGTTGAATACATACAGCCCTTTAGTCAGGACCACAAATCAAGACATATTCCATGAACTCAAACCCCCCCGCCACATCCTGACTCCAGCTTCCCAGTAATGACTGGCATGTTTTCTGTATGTGTAGTGTAGATCTCTTAAATAACTAGAAACAACATGCAGTAAAACATTTTCAGTGTGTTTAATGTATAAATGTGGGAGATTTTGAATCACTCATTGGCATTTCTCAAAATTTGTTTTTTAATCTCCAGAGCATATTTATATTTGTTTCACTTTTAGCATCTAATGTTTCTTATCTAACAATTCCCAAGATAAATTTATCAAACCAGCCAAGTTTATTTCTTTAAGATCTGCTAGAGGAAAATAAAGATCTGTTAGAGAAACTTCTTTTCCATCTTGATATCTTCAGGTTGTTTTCTCCATCCTACTAGAAACCAAACTCCCTACCTTGCCCAGTGAAATCCTTTACATTATCTAATAATTACAGATAAAGTCCAGCCTTCTCAAATAGTTGATTTCTGAAAAAATAGGACCAATAAGATTTCTTTCTTTCCTACAAGGTTATGAAATCCCTGAAAGCACTACAAGGAACCTTCTCATAAGAAGATCAAAGTGGTAACTTGAGAATTTGCATAGTGAGCGTGTGGAGGGGAGTAAGGGATTTGTATACCTTGATAAACTTGATTAACTTGTATTGAGATAGAGGGAAATATTATACCAATTACCCAGGTAATTGAAAATTATAATACTATTTTTCATTTTTAAAAGTTCTATATATTGGAGCCAGAGCGATAGCCCAGCAAGTAGGGCATTTGCCTTGAACGTGGCCGGTCCATGCGGGCCTGGGTTAGATCCTCGGCATCCCATACGGTCCTCTGAGCACCACCAGGAGTAATTCCTGAGTGCAGAGCCAGGAGTAACCCCTGAGCATTGCCGGGTGTGACCCAAAAAAGCAAAAATAATAAAATAAAATAAATAATAAAAAAAAATAAAAGTTCTATATATTAGTATTTTTAATATTGATTCAGGGATCTGAAAAATGTTGGTTTTGCCACTTCTCACTGATTCGTTAGTGGCATGCAAACTCATGTAGGCCTCCCTATTTTCTCCAGATTTAACAGAGTAAGAAAGTGAATTTCCTAACTGTAGAGCCACAAATGATGCAAAATGAGTACAATTTCCTGGTATAAAAACAGAACAATGGAATTTTAATTTTATTTTGTGATCCATTAAACTCAATTGCCAGAATTTGTATAGTAGTGTAATTTTTGTACCAGTAACAATTATAGACCTCATTCCCATGATCTGATGGAATGCTTTGAGGCTCTTTATGTTCCTGGAGCAAGCAGGTGCCCTTGGGCTCTACTTGCATGAGACAGGTCATATGGAGATGTTACTGGTGCCCGCTCGAGCAAATCGATGATGAATGGGAAGACAGTGATGCAGTGATACAGTGAATTAAGCAAGAAAGAGATATTAATGGCATCCAGATCAGAAAATAAGTTGAATTCTCATCGTTTAAAGATGATATGATTGTATATAAAACCTTAAGGACTCTACACTGAAAAAGCTCTTAGAAACAAACTTATATAATAAAGTGGCAGGCAACAAAATAAAAATCAGAAATCCAGGTCTGTTATATACATAAATAATAAAATAGAAGAGATATATTTTTTAAAATCCCATTCACGGTTGTGTCTCAGAAAATCAAGTACTAGGAATCAGTTTAACAAAGAGGTGAAAGACTTACACAAATAAAACTCTAAGTCATTACTAAAAGAATTAGAAAAGGACAAAAGAAATTGAAAACACATCTGCTCATGAATTGGAAGAATTGATTTTGCCAAAATAAAAATTTTGTCCAAATCATTGAAAAATTCAATGAAGTCTCAATAAAAATACTTGACTTTTTAAAAACATATGTCAATGCCGGTGAAATTTATCATAATCATGATCTTCCTGTTGATCATCTATTTGCTAGAGCGGGCACCAGTAATATCTCCATATGTCCTGTCTCATTCCAGTAGAGCCAGGGGCATCGGCTTGATACAGGAACATAAAGAGCCTCAAACCATTATATTAGGTCATGGGAATGACCTAATATAATTGTTACTGGAATTTGGCATGTCAAATACAACATGAGAACCTTGCCAGGCTTGCCGAGCGGGAGGCAAACTCTTTTAATCACCCCCAAAAAACATTTATTGATAAACCATGCGCGAGCCGAGCTGTAATGGGCTGGTCTGCTGGGTGGAGTTCTGATGAGAGGGAAGTCCAAATGTGGAAAATGGCGGCGCCCATGGAGTGAGGGGGGGTGGTCTGGCTTGTTGTGAGGCTCTGCCGAGGTGGTGGGCCAGGGCTAGAACCCACCATGCCTCCCGACTGCCTCATGAACGGCTGTGCACAGGGAGAGCAAGGAACAGCTCTGCCCCATGTCTGAGAGTCTCTGGACCAGCATACCTGGGCCGGATTGAGGAAAAAGCTGCTTCAGGGTGGGTGTCGATGATTCGGGATGTGATGGGCTGGTCTGCTGGGTGGAGTTCTGACGAGAGGGAAGTCCAAATGTGGAAAATGGTGGTGCCCGTGGAGTGAGGTGGGGGTGGTCTGGCTTGTTGTGAGGCTCTGCCGAGGTGGTGAAATTTATATGGAGTAATAAAGCCCCCTTAATAGGCAAAACAATCCTAGGAAAAGAAGATAAGAGTCTTCCCTTTCCAAAACTCCAACTCTACTATAAATCAAGACAGTGTGATACTGAACCAAGAGCAAACTCTATATCTATGGAATAGAATTGAGAGTCCAGAAATGATAGATCCTCAGGTATACTGAAAGGTCATCTTTGATAAAGAAGCAAAATATATGAAGTGGAACAAGGAAAGCATCTTCAACAAATGGTGTTGGGAAAACAGATTGGTCGCACACACACACACACACACACACACACACACACAGACACAAGAATTCTGACCCCTCTCTAACACAAAAGTAAATTGAAATAGATAAAAGAACTCAATATCAGACCTGAATCCATATTGAGAAAAATGTATTTGAACACTTCGTGACACTGATTCTGGACAATGATTCAATGTCACTGGACAAGTAAATGGAAGCAAAGATAAACAGGACTGCATCAAACTAAAATGCATCTACATTGCAAAAGAAGTGATGACACAAATAAAAAGACTCTGCACAGACTGGGAAAGAAGATTTGCCCCCCCACTCTCTTGATAAAGGTTTGATATACAAGATATGCGTAAAGTATTGGGAAATTTTACAAGAAAAAAATAAATCAAGAAATGGGAGGCCAGAGGGATAAACAGAAACATCCTCAAAGAAGATATACAGATGGCCAAAAATGGACATGGTAAAGTCTTTTGCATCTCTGATCATCAGGGAAATGCAAAACACAGTAATAAGATATCATCTTACACCAATGAGACTGACATACATAACAAAGAATAAAAATAACCAGTGTCAGCATGGGTATGGGTTGGAGGAAGGACCTTTATTCACCACTGGTGGGAATGTTGATTGGTCCAGACTTTGGGGGAAAAGTACAAATACCTCTCAAATGACTAGGAATTGTACCTCTATATAGCCCATTCTTGTCATCTATCCCAAGGGCCCCAAAACTCTATTCAAAGAAGAGATTTTCACCCCTATGTTCACTGCAGCACTACTCACAACAACTAATAAATCTGGCAACAACATGCGTCTAAGAACAGATGACTGGTTAAGGAAACCTTGGTACTTAAACGCAATGGAATACTACTCAACTATAAATAGCAATGAAATTTTCTGTTATGTCGATGGATATGTAGAGAATCATGAAGCGTGAAGTTGGAAAGGTAAGGACATAGAATTATTTCTCTCACCTGCAAAGAAATAAAATGGAAGGAGACTAACAAAGGCAACAAAACTGGGATAAGGTGTTTGCCTGGCATGCAGCCAATCTGACATCAATTCCCTGGCATTCTATATGGTTACCATAACTTGCCAGAAGTAATTCCTGAGTACAGAGCCAGGAGTAACCCCTGAGCATTGCCAGGTGTGACCCGCCTGCCTCCAAAAAATAATAACAAACAAAGGCAACAAAATTAAGAGCTGATCTTTAGCAGGAAGCTTACCACTAGGGGAGGATGGGGTGGGTGGAGGCGGAGAGGATGGGCAGGGTTGACTGAGACAATGGGGGAGGGAAGCAGACACTTGGAGGAGGGTGTGGTTCTGGGTGTGCTGTGCATGAAATCCTACCACTAATAACTTTGTGAAACACAGTGACTAAAAAGGCAAAGAAAAGTAATTTCAGAAAAGTTAGAATGACTTAAAAAAACCCTATTTTTAATGCATTAACTACACAAAGTAGCTTATTGTCTATTCTATCTGATCACTGCCCAGGCAGTAGTATACTGTCTGGGTGGTGATAAGAATATGTTTCATGCAATGGAGATTTAAGAACCTCCAATGACTTTTGTCTAAGATCACATTCATCGACTGTATTTAGAGAAGTGACTCCAACGAGCAATATAGAACAGATTATTCAGTGTATGCATGGGACAAACTCAGATAAAGGTTGGGATAATGTGAAATAGGTGTTGTCTGTAGGTGCTGTGGTGGTGAGTCTGGGGTTGACAGTAGAAAATCACTGTGGGCTAGAAACGCAGAAAATGAATCCAAGAACAGATTGGGCCAGACTCCCACACAACAACCCAGGAAAAAAAGCCATGACTTTGTCAATACCTTGTATGGGCTGTAATGATCAACATAATTGATGCTGGCTAAGGGAGCAGGCAAGGGGATGGGGATGGGGTGGGGTGGGAAAAGCAGGTTTCTGGTGGTGGTGGGGTGGGGGTCACTGGTGGTGAGATTGGTGCTGAACAATGAGTCAGTCTTTCTAACAACTGTATTGTGTAAAATTTTGTACTTTGTAAATCACGGTATTTAAATAAATAAATGAAGGGAAAAAATAAAAATGATTTTGGAGACTTAAAAAAGAAAGAATATGCTTCATCAACTTCTCCTCCAGCAATTTGTGATGTCTCCTCACTTTGAAAGAAATCTTAATGATTATTTTTCTTCAGATCCATATTGATGAATGCAACCTTATTCCTAACACTTTATCTATGTCTGGGTCCTATTAGCAGCCAGAAATATTTCAAATGAACAGTAAAAGAAAACCCATGTGTTTCTAATGCCTAGGCTATAGAACTAACAGAAAAAGAAGTATGAAATAAAGATTCACTATTTTGATCATTTTAATTATTATGATTCCTGGAAAAATAACTTCAATCAGACCAAAAAACTCTAAAAATAACTGAGAAAGAATAACTGAGTGAGTGAGTTAAGAAAACTGTATTTTTCCACTTTTTATTTAGACACTGAGTTCTTGTATAAACTTGAAATCAAAATAAACAGTGAAGCAAAAATTAAATGAGTGAGTGCTCCAGGGGTCAGTAAAGGCCCCTCTCAACTGTGTGTGTTACACCAATTTTCGTCCTCCCAAGAAAACTGGGTTCTGAGTTAAGCAGATGGTTCAGATACTGCTAGTTCTCCATCATTGACTTCAATCTGAGTACATAGCTTATCTTACCTCTTATCAACATATTTTAAAAAATGACTTTCCACAGTGCATAGGAAGTGGGTATCAGAAACAAAGAAGGAAGCGACAATTTTCGTATCTCTGAAGGCAATCCCACAGCATGGTAGCAAAGTACGTGGGCTGCATCTATCCTTCACTTGCACCATGATTAAAGCTTGGTCAAATGCTTGACTGTACTGTAACTGGAAAAATAAATGAGAGCCCAGTTTCATAGGTGACAAATTTATTTGAATATATGAGTGATAAATACATGATTTTTGAAGAGGTTCATTAGTTTATTTAGCCCATGGCTAAAAAACTGCAATCCTTAATAATAATTTCTAATGCAATTTAAAATTATATCTAATGCAGTTAAACATAAAAATAAATAAATGCAGTTAAAAATAAATAGATCAGGAATTTAACTTTTAAACAACTAAAGGTAGGTGAATAGTGAGTTACTCTCAAGATTTCATTAAAATCGATTATTTTTTCCTAATACTATTAGTTAGTTTTATTTTCAGGGCATAATGGCACATTATACCTAATTGCACAACTAAACTATGATTGGATTTTCAAGTAAATGCTTCTGAAAGACCTCTTATGAGAATGAGACGTTCAATAACATTGAGAACATTGAGATAAAGGTGTAGAAATCCTGCTACATTCCCAAGTATATGGTACAAATTATCCTCCTTTATAGTTATGTGTTATTGCACTTTCTAGACAGATTTAAGGCAACAACCTGACAGTTGAAAATAGAACTATGTAAGTTCTACAAGTACTTAAAAGGCAAGTATAAAATTTTTAATAGTATACAATCATTGACAAAGATAATCAAAAGGGGGAAAATGAATCAGAAAATGGAGTTGAGGGTACAAATGTTTATTAAGGGTTTTTTTATGTACCTTTCCTAGGTGTGTATGTCTTGGTGACTCGTTGGGTTGTTGGAAATCTTTTTGTTACCTCTCTAACAGCTGCCATAACCTACTTCCCTGCCTGAGGCATCCATCAGAATGAACTTGGAGTGTGGCCCTACCAGGTAAGGCCTTGTTGCCCATTAGGTGAGACTTTAAAAATTAAAGTGGATTTCAATTGAAGTATAACTTCCAGAAATGTTCTCTTTAACTCTATTACTTCTGTCTCAATATTGTATGCAAATGGCCTATAAAAGTCAAAATTCAAAATAAAATAGGACCCAAAACTAGTTTAAACATCTATGACAAAGTCACCCATTGTAAACGCCCATGTATCTTTCCCTCAGAGAGCATTTCAATTCTTTTTCCAAATATATCTTTCAGAGAAAAGAATTCACTTGCACTCCAGGATAATGTGTGATACTTATCACACCTCTGTTTAATGTTTTCTTTTTCTTTTATGTAGAAGAGCTCCACAATTCTTCAACCTTCTTGACCTTTGTAAAGATTACCAGAACTTTGTTCTGTAAAATATCTAGATTTGCTCTTTGTTTCTTCGTGATTAGATTCA
The DNA here is from genome assembly GCA_021461705.1 of Cryptotis parvus. Taxonomy (NCBI): domain Eukaryota; kingdom Metazoa; phylum Chordata; class Mammalia; order Eulipotyphla; family Soricidae; genus Cryptotis; species Cryptotis parvus. Next base: position 147,335 of record JAJIBD010003343.1, on the reverse strand, counting down.
ATGCATCCTTCCTAACACTCAAACTTAAATATGCAAAGACATGTCTCCAAGAGGTCGTGAAAAAATCAGATTCTAATGAAGAAAGATGCATCAACCTCTGTAGCTTAGCACTTCCAACAAGAGTTCAGGCCACAGATGGTGCTGACCACACTTGGATTAGAGAGACCTCATGAGATACTCATCAGGAGGATGATATGATTAAACTCATACACTTTCTCTTCATTAGGACTAATCGTACATCTATCGTGTAGTCACATTCAGAAACCTAGACCTTGCTAAATTATTAGATTTACCTCCCAACCTTCCAGAATGATCAACTTCCCCCATCACTCACGAATCACCAAACCTATCCCGATCATCATCTAAGTGAATATTTCTATCAATCGTGTAATTGTTTAAGCAGCAAATTGAGAAGTTGTCCTTGATTCTTTTTTTTTTTAGGTCATACCTGATGCTCAAGGGTTACTCCTGGTTCTCCGCTCAGAAATTGCTACTGGCAGTGCGTGGGGACCATATGGGATGCTGGGGCTCCGACCCCCTGTTGGTCACATGCAAGGCAAATGCCCTCACTGCTAGACTCTCACTCCATTCCCTAATTCTTGTCTTGCTCATTTCCTACAACCAGTCTATCAGCATGTCCCCAAAGACCCCAAATCTAGTCACTTTATGTGTCTCCACTGTTTCCAGTTCACTGCATTTCATCATCACCTCTAATGCTACTGAAGTTGTTTATTGATTTTATCGCTTCCTTTCTCATTCTCTGACATATAGCCACAGGCAAATATTTTTAAAGTAACATAAGTCAAGTTCCACTATAAACCATATGTTTACATGTCACATTAGTGGGTGGTGAGAAATCCATATGCCTTTCTTTGTTTGCAGAGATTTGTGTGACTTCTCTCACCTTTCTTTTGTTGATACACTGACCTATTTGCTCTGATTTTAACCATCCAAGCTACACTCTACACTCTCCTTCTGCCTTGGAAACATTTTCTTCTGAATTTTGATTTGCTGCCTCTAGTCAATCTGATGTCTGCTTAAACACCATTTCTTATGAGGGCCTCCTGATGCCTTATCTGGTTAACAACCTCCTCTTGGTTTCTGCACTTCTTTATCAACACAACCCTTTCTTTCGTCTCGTATAATTAACCATCAACACTATGTGAAATAATACCACTAATTTGCTTATCTTGCTTTATGTTTCTTCTTTCCCTCCTAAATATAACTTCATAGGAAAAGTATCATCACATTAAGTTTACCTTTTGTCTATTAATTTATTTTCACTTCAATGACATGCATAAAATGAACAATAAATATTATATAAATCAGAGAATGGAAAAATGATAAATGAGTGTGCCCTTAAGTCAAAATGTTTATGTAGGCAAAGAATTACCAAGGTAGAATGACCAAAGCTAGCACTTCTCACATCATTGCTCCCACTAACACAACCTTTCCCAATCAATACATGCTCCATCAGCACACATATTTAAGGCTCGGAAGATGCTGAACGAAAAATAAGCATTGAAAAATTCCTCTGGCTATGTCTAGAAGCTTACTTAAAGCATTGAGGAATGGTTTTTGGCCAACTAGTATGCATAAGCTCTGAAGGAAACATTCCAATGTCTCCCATTCCAGCCCGGTGTTTATTCTAACTTCTTATTTTAAGGTGACTAATTTGGCATACATGTTTAAATGCCCTTGGCATTAAATTTCATTGAGATGCAGAAGAATTTTTAACAGTTTTTGTGGCAGGTTAGAAAATGGTAAAATAACTCAGCAAGGAACTTTGAAATGTCAAGAACCATGTAAAGATAATGGATTTGGCTTGAGAGAAAAGCTATTCAGTGCTGACAAAGAGCAGAAGGAATGCTTCTGCAAATACCTGGAGAGCTCTTTACAAGGGATAGGAAAAAATGGAATTTAATCATCATATACCTTGTGGAAGATCAGACACTGAGCCAGTGGCACAAATCCTACAGTCAACCAAGGAAGCGCTGAATTTCACTGCCCCTAGTAACAGCTAATTCATTCTTTTGAAGCAAAACTTGAAAAAAAAAAGGAAAGAAAAACTTGGCCCAGCTCAGGAACACGTTAGTTTTCTTCCTCCTGGAGAATTTCCTCCATCTTTTACACTGGAGAGGCAACATCATTATTGCCAAAAGATCAACATTCTCCAATGATACTGATACTGTTAGCCGGGAACTACAGAAGAGGCTGTGGAATGTTCCAGGGCTTCATTGCACATCCAAGGACTGAGTCTTGATTTACTCCTGGTGATTAAGCTGTTGGCAGAAGTGGAGACCTTGTTTCAAGAATCCTGTAAGCTATCAATGGGAAAAGAAAGAAATCAGGAAAACTGTTGATTGCTTTTGGTCTGTTTTCTGAAGGTAATCCATTCAGTTGCTCTGTCTCCTTCCATGAACAGGTCCCAAATTAGAGTTTATTTCTGGAGAAATTAGAACTAGAGAAACGCAGAACATTTCTCAGTGCAACAAAGCTCTCCTCCACTTTGAAGATAGGAGTAACAGTTCCAACAGGGAACTGTTGGACTCCAGGAATTGCTGACTTAGCACATAATGCGTGTAGATGGTAATACTTCTAGCTCAAAAGTCTTAAACTCTAGAACAGTGGTTTAAGGACAAATTCACAGGGCAGGTCATCTCCTCACCTCTAGGGCAAGTGGCGATGGCTAGAAACATATTGCTGGCAAGTAGGGTCCCATCAAAACGTCACTACAAGCATTAGTGATTGAATGTCAGGAACACTGCTGATCATCTTAAAATTCAATTTTCTCAAATCCCAACATTTCCCAATACCCAACACAAAATTATCTAACTCAAAACATCAGTTGTTCTGAGATTTCAAAATTCTGCTTAAAGGTCTGTGGATCCATATGGATGATAACAAACATGAAAGAAGAAGAATCTTAGGGATGGTATAGTGGTTGTCATATAGCAATGTGGATCCTGTGATGACACACATCTTTTCCAATTTTTTAAGAGAGGGAAGGAGTCTGAATTTTAATGGCAATTTGCATAGATGCAAACCAGTCCTATAATGTTTTTTTATTTAAACATTGGGAATCAATTTTATAACACTGAAAAGTCAATCCAAATTAAAATACAGAAATATAACAAATAAAACTATATCGCCACTCCATGAGCAAATAAGTATGTCAGTGATCTGGTTCTGGTACGTGGACTGCTGGTTTGCCAACTGAAGATTTAGCACTATATTTATTATAATGTATAATATTTGATTAATTCTATTATGTTACCAATCACATATGCAATGTAATACAGCTGCCAAAAAATGAACTATTCACATGAATGGAGAAAATACAGCAATCTTCTTTAAGTAAAACAAATTTTTAAAAACCTGTGTGCATAAAATAAAGAAAAGACAGTAAAAACAAATGCTTTCAGTGACCCATTGTTTGAATCTCACTTGCTTCTGAAGGTAAAATATTTATTGTACATAAAAAATACTGCCTATATATTTTTCCAGTACATGCTACAAATAATATCTTACTTTCGTAATAAGAAACTGGAATAAAAGTCGCTGTTAGAATAGGAGATAATATATTACTCTCATGCACAAACTAATTTGAAACATAACATATTTAAAATAGTAAATACCCATATGTTATACCTTAGGGGAACACAGTATAAAATACAGATTCTTTATATGAATCTGTATTTCAAGATCTGAAAAAAAAACTAACATTAAACTTATCTTTTATATTTAAACTTATCTTTTTAAAAATTAAAGAAATTCCTGTTGACTTGTTGTTGCAGGACTCCTAAGAGCCTCTGCATCTGCCCTGGATTGCCTCCTGTAGATCACTTTGTAGATAGGGGTGTAGTCTAAATATGGCAGTTTATCTGACCATGTATTCTGTACTGGCTGGTATAAATATTCTCTCATGCTACCACAATCATTGTGGGACTAGCTAGATCTTACTGGCATATTTGCCTGGACACGTTGGATCTCTAAGTAATTAGACCAGAGAGAAATGCTGTTTGCCTCCAAGCAAGCAAGCATGGCTCCCTGATAACTCAAAAGGCAACTAAAATACAAAACTACCATGAAGTAGACGAGACTCTTGTGAAGGTTTGGAGAAATATTTAACTGGCATTAGTATAGTCTTGGTACAGAGGCATGCCATCTCAGAAACCCCCTTTTCTACCCTATAAAGGCATTTTCAGGCAGATCTTTGCTCAAAACATTAGCATATAATAGGACCTAGGTGAGGTGCTGGGAGAAATTACCTGAGGGCATTTGACCCTCCCTGCTTCCCATAATAGTGGGAGGTCTGAGTTGCAGGGGTATAAAACTAGGCTGCTTCCTCTCTTGGGCTCTCTTTTGGGGCTCACACCCTTCTTGGGAGTTTTGTCTTTGTCTCCTCTTCACAGGGCCTTAACACGTGTTGGCTGCCATCTTGGCCTACACGTGGCTGGGGTTCTAGCCAGGAATTCTAAGCACAGGGTTTTTCTTATTGCTGATTTGTATGCCTGAACCTGTGATAAGTAAAGCATTTTAAAACTGCATCGGATTCCTGAGTCTTCATCCATTCCCCGACGGCTTCGGAGGTCAAAGGGAACTCACTTCCCGGCACTGTTGGGAACCCCGGCAGCATCCCGACAGGGGAACACAGTATAAAATACAGATTATTTATATGAATCTGTATTTCAAGATCTGAAAAAACTAACATTAGAGTTATCTTTTATATTTAAACTTATCTTTTTAAAAATCAAAGAAATTCCTGTTGACTTACTAAGTATTTATAAGCCTGAACAAAAGATTAGTAAAAATGTCTTTGCAAGAAAATGATACATTTTGCTATTTATTTTAAGTGATTATTATCAAGTGTTTTTTAAAAATAGATACTTGTAACACTAGTCTTCTCGTTTTTCATCGATTTGCTCGAGTGGGCACCAGTAACATCTCCATATGTCCTGTCACATGCTAGTGTAGCCCAAGGGCACCTGCTCACTCCAGGAAAATGAAGAGCCTCAGGTCACGGGAATGAGGTCCGTCATTGTTACTGGGTTTTGGCATATCAAATAGGACATGGGTAGCTTGCCAGGCTTTGCCTTGCAAATAAATACTATGCAGAAATTTATAGTCTCAAAATTTTGTATTGTCAGAGAATCAGTTTTAAATTTAAGAAAAAAAAGAAACCTGGGTACATACAAGAGGGGCATGGTGAATCAAGTGAACATTTTCTAAAAGAAACAATATGGTTTCTAAACATATTACAAAATAGAACTACCATATGTTCCAGCTTTTCCCTTCCTAACTATACATGAAGAAGAAAGAAAGCAAACATATCAATCTGAAAAGATATGTGTTCATTCCCGTTCTGTTTACAAAAGCCACATTATGGCTACCTAGATATCTACTGATGAACAAGTACATAAAGAGGATGAACTATCTTTATACAAAAAAAATTTTTTTTGCTATTGCAATAATGTGGATGAAACTGGAGTAAGCCATACTTTGCAAAATTAGTCAGAAAAAAATCAAATAAAAGGGCTGGAGCGATAGCCCAGCGGGTAGGGCGTTTGCCTTGCACGTGGCCGGCCTGTGCTGGCCCGGGTTCGATCCCGGCATCCCATATTGTCCCCCGAGCACCGCCAGGAGTAATTCCTGAGTGCAGAGCAAGGAGTAATCCCTGAGCATTGCCAGGTGTGACCCAAAAAAGCAAAAAAAAAAAAAATCAAATAATAGATAGTTTTACTGGCACTTATGATATAAAGAGTAGACGGGAATAGACAATGATTAACAGAGATAGACCAACAGATACTGTACATAAAACTGAGGTTATCAGACAAATAAGAGGTGATGGCATTAATTGAAGGGATTTAGCGGTTCTATGTACTGTGATGGCAAATCACTGTATATGATGGTGCTTAACTTGTATGCATAATGTAGCAATACATGTCTTAAGAGGTGTGAAATTACATACGTGTACAGTCTTCTAAACCAGTATTACCTCACTTTTAAAAATAAAAATATGTAGTTTAATGTTTTCTAATGTTTAATTTTTATAACTACTACAGAACATAAAGTAAAATAAATTACTTGTCGGTTAAAACAAGCTTACAGTACTACTTTTATATTACTCTTAAATGAAATTACCAGAGAAATTGAATAAAAAAATTTCTGTGTACAAATGTTCATAAGTATAACTGCAAAAAGATAGTTTAATGATTTTCTTTACCTTACCACCTCTTTTATATTTCTCTCATTTTATAATGTCTCAAATGGCAGCAATACACTCAAGAAATCTATGTTAAAATGCTTTTGAAATATATAGAATTTGGAGGTATATTATACGAATATCAATACAATAAACAAAAATAATCACTGTCACTGTCTTCCCGTTCATCATCAATTTGCTTGAGCGGGCACCAGTAATATCTCCATATGTTCTGTCTCATGCTAGTAGAGCCCAAGGGCACCTGCTTGCTCCAGGAACATAAAGAGCCTCAAACCATTCCATCAGGTCATGGGAATGAAATCTATAATTGTTACTGGTATTTGTCATATCAAATACGACATGGGTAGCTTGCCAGGCTCTGCCATGCGGGTAGCATACTCTTGTAGTCATCTCTAAATCCAGCATTTATTGATGAACTGCGCGGCTGGGCTGTGATAGGCTGGTCTGCTGGGTGGAGTTCTGAAGAGAGGGAAGTCCGATATGGAAAATGGAGGCTCTCATGAAATGGGAGGTCGTCTGGCTTGTTGCTAGGCTCTGCTGGGGTGGCGGGCCAGGGCTAGAACCCGCCATCCCTCCCGGGCACCTTGTGAGCGGCTGGGCACAGGGAGAGCCAGTAGCAGCTCTGCCCCATGTCTGTCCTTCCTATACTCTAAAAACAATAGTCTCAATGTAACCAGGGTGGTAGTCTCCTGGCAAATTCTAACTGTCCCACTCTGGGTCCAGTGGGTACAAAGAGGACCTGTTCCCAATAGAGATAACATAGAATTTTTATAATAAATCAGAAGTTATTCAGAGTTAAGGTGACTTCTGTAACTGTCACACCCTCCATCAGTGTTTACACAGAAGAGAGATCTCATTAGTATGAACCCTGGCTTAATAATATCAATAGTACTATTGATTTAATGTTCAAATAGCCAGTAACTCTTTGATATTAAATTTGGATTATAAAACCATGTGTTAGATACTTAGACATTATGAAAGTTATCGGACCTATCTTCTTGGAGCACGACTAAGTTGTGTTCCAAAAGGTTTCCAATATAATGTTTTTAAATTTTTTTCTTTAAAAGGCCTGACATAGAAACTTTACAAATGTTGGTTAACATAGAATGAATATAGGATTCAACATTTGCTCTGTCTGGCCACTTACTGAAGGAACTCACAATCTCTCCTAGAATAGGAATGGCACAATTTGAACATGGGCAGAGTAACTAAATGACCAAGTACTTGCCTTGGTCATTTATTTAAATGTAAAATAAATGACCTTGGTTTTCATGTAGGTGCTGCCATTGCAAGTTCTTTAACCTTTCATGCTCTTATTCATCATGTGCAGAATGGAAGAGTTCGCACCAAGAGAGCTAAGGCCTCTTTAGGCCCCTAACCCCCTATGCCTTTACAATCATGTTTAGAAATACATCTTAATCAAGGGTTCCTTGAGGATTTCTCTTAGCATGTTTTAGCCTTTGAGAAAAGTTGCCCATTTGCTCACTTGTTCTGAAGGAAGAGTTTGTCTCCTAGGTTTCTAGAGTTCTCTGGAGCCAGGAAATGAATTACTAAACTACAGGGTAGGGGGAAATGAGCTCTCACTAGGAAACATTTATGAGAAAAAAGAAGCAGAAAAGACAAGAGAAATGTGTAGAGATGTCAGCTACAAGACTAGAGAATGAAGCAGTGACCTTCGGATTATTATCACCTCCATGGTTTAAACAACACCTCAATGCTTGCCTTTGCCCAATCAATTAAATCAGACATTTTTCATGGTATGAAAACACTGACATTTAAACACAATTCAAAAATAAGACCTCAAGATCCTCCTAGCATACAATATTGAGAATTAGAAGACAAAATGGTGGTGAGAGTAACATGTAAGAAAAGAGAAAACAAATAACTTCAGGAATACTCTATTATTAATGAAGATTACTTTTTAAAAATATACAAGATAAAAATGTAAATTATTCTTGGCTTACATTGGTTTACAGAGAAACCATTGTTAGCACATTGGGAAGCAAAGTTCATGAATCAATTTAAGAAAGATCATAAAATACTAGGCAATACTTTAAAATATCCTCCTGGGTAGATTCCAAATATAGGTATTTTGGATTGAGACTGTCACCAAATATTAAAGAAGGCAATGATTTAAACTTGCACCAGTACATACTTAGGCATTCAAATTCCTTCTTGACTTTTTGTAGATAGAACTCATCTGCACATACCTTTATATTTGGCTGGAAAATATTTCTTGATAGTAACAAAATTAGGTATTGATTAATCAGAAGTAAATAGGAGAGATAAAGCTCTACAAGCCTGTGTTTGAAGTGGAACAAAGATTGCTATGATTCCTCTTAAAAACTATCACTGCTCTGCTCAAAACTATGTGTCATATGCCCTATTCCATATGACACAACGGTCATTTCCGCAATCACATGGCTACTGTTTCATGTCAGACATACTAAAATGATTGAACAGTTCTTAACTGTAGATAACTTTCCAAAACTGAAGATGTAAATTGGCTAAGTGTATAAAGAGGCATATTTTCTTTTTGGTGTGTCTTGTTCTTTAGTTTTATCATTATTACTTGCATAAGGACATACCTGGAAGTGGCCAGGGGCAACTCCTGCCTTATTGCTGTGGGTTGTTGACTGCTATGCTCAGGAACCATGTGGAACTGGGAAATAGATCTGGGGCTCCCAAATGCTAAGTATGCTCAACTCTTTGAACTGTCTTGCTGACTTGAAAAGGATATATTTTCAGAAAGCTCTGCTCATTTCTGACATGATAGGATCACAAGCTGTGTAACAGTGCCTGTGGCTAAAATATTTTTAAAAAGATTCCTCTGAAGTCAGCTTCAAAACTGATAGAAGAATGGGAAGTTTGAGAAGCTGGGCAGAGGGATTAGATCAATCTGACATGCTCCTGTTAGACAGAAAGCTCTCCTTTTGCAAAAAGAATGCTCCAAGTCTTGGCAATAAATATACAAGTCTGAAAAGCAATATGCATATATTGTAGCTGGGCATGAGACTCAGAAAAAGTCATTTGTGTAACTCATTACAGGATTGCTCTATTGGTTTCTAGTTTAATTTTCGGATTTCCTACCAGAAGACAACAACCTTGGTAGTGACAGTGGGGTGGGATTGTGGGATGGAGCACCCACCTACTGTAACACAAAAGGGAGCACCAGGTCATTCTGGACACTGCTCAGTTACTCTAAAATTGGTTACCTCAGTGCTCCTCCATCTCATCACTGTCAAGAGCCAAATTGACAAGAGCCAGATTTTTCCTTTATTCAAAAGAAGAGGGAACACAAGATTTTCATTGCTTTACCATATAAAATAAGAGTGATTCTAATATTTTTAATGTCTGAAATCAAACAGAATGTCATGATCTGTGTCATAAAACAATTATAATAGTTCCAGGCCATTAATTATCCTACATGTAAGGCTGAAGGCTCATTTCTTAGAAAAGTGTAAATATTTTTATGTTCTCAGAGCTCCTGCCAAGGCTAAATGGCATTTTCATCACTCCTGTTTAAGTAATTGCAAACGGCATGCCATTTGATCAACTCCTGGAGCTCATTTTGATCCTTCTCAAATTTTACTTTAATGAAAATTCACTCACACCTAAATGTCACTGATAAGGGCACTCAGAAAAATATACAAATGGGTTTTTCTAACACTGAAAAGTTATAGAGTTTTAGAAAAACTAGATTATGCAATAAAAATGAGTGATTATGCCATGTTTTCTTGGGCTGTGAAGTTTTATACCAAGGATTTTCCATATATTAATTCTCATAGCAACCATCTAATGAAAATATTTTTATAATATTCATAAAGAGATACTAAAGCACAGATATTTCATTATCTTGCCTAACATGGTCACAGCCAGTAAGTGACCGAGGGCAACATTCAAACCAAGACACCTTGGAGTAACTCTTAGTTCCTTGCCAGCCCTTTAAATGATAAATTTTTGTGCTTCTAAGGGCACACCCAGGGATGCTCCTGGCTCTGCTCTGAGGAATTACTCCTGGCAGTGCTCGGGGGACCATATGGGATGCCAGAGATAGAACCCCTGTCTACTGTGTGTAAGGCAAATGCCCTCTCAGCTGTGCTATCGCTCCAGCCCATTAAATGAAAATTTTAAAAATCCAAATGATTGGGGACTGAGCTATAGTAAGGGGTAGGGCATTTGCCTTGCATGCAGCCAACCCATGTTTGATCTCCAACATACCATAGTGTCCACTGAGAACTGCCAGGAGTAATTCCTGAGTGCAGAGCAAGGAATAACCCCTGAGCATTGCCACAAAGCCAAAAAAAAATTAAATGATTGGGCAACACTAAATGAACCATGAGGGGCGGAGCAATAGCCCAGTGGGTAGGGTGTTTGCCTTGCATGCAGCCGGCCCATGCCAGCCCGGTTCAATCCCGGCATCCCATATGGTCCCCCGAGCACCGCCAGGAGTAATTCCTGAGTGCAGAGCCAGGAGTAACCCCTGAGCATTGCCGGGTGTGACCCCAAAAAGCAAAAAATAAATAAATAAATAAATAAATAAATAAATAAATAAATAAATGAACCAATAAATAAGTAAATAACAGAATCATCAAAAAAATAGCAGACTCAGACTGTGCGTTTCTGCGATAACTTGAGTGAATTATCCTAGAGCATTCTCTTTCTGAGTCCACATGTCATTAGTGTTTTTTAGTGTCTAGGCAGCACCAAAAAAAGTCTATACTTCTTCATAGCATTTCTTCAGACAAATTTTATTTTTATAGACTCCCTTGCTGTTGTCATTTCTATCATTTCACAGAATTCTATGGTAGCCAAATTAAATTAGAAGTGGCGGGGCGGCGGTGCCCGCGGGTGGGCTTTGCCTTGCGCGGGGCCTGCCGCCTGGGTTCGTCCCTGGCCCTTGGTCCCCGAGCCCGCCGGAGTGTTCCTGGTGCAGGCCGGGACCTCTGGCTTCGGGTGTGCCCAGAAAAAAAAAAGAGACAGAAAAGAGAGTTCATCTGGTCCAAATTTCCTTCAATTGAGAGCTTGAGAAAAATAAGTGAGAATTAGGTCATGTCTATCTATACACCCATAATTGTATCAATATATCCCTTTACCAATTATCTGCATTCCTTGATCTTTCTGTCACAAACCACATTAAAGAGGATGTCTCCTCCTGATAGAATTCTCAGGGCAGGGAGTAGAAGCCTTGGACATATGTGTAGTGTAGAATTTAGGTATATCTAAATGTCTGAACCACAGAACCAATAAAACTGAAAGTATGAGCCTGAAACTACGACAAACAAATTTAAATCTTTGCCCAACAAGGAGGCAGGCTGGTGGGGTGGAAGAAAAACTGCAGACATTGGTGAAGGAAAATGACACTGGTGACAAGATTGATTGCATTGTGTCAACATACTAGATCAAGGAACATTATATGCCTGAAACGCAACTATGAGTAACATTGTAAATCACAGTGCTTCAATAATTTTTTAAAAACATAAAATTAAAATAATGTTAAAAGAATTGCTCTATAACTAAAATTATAGAATTATCTCTAGATAGTACTTTTTGAAATTGTGAATACATATTAAGACAATTATAAGGAAAACTGAAATAATTAACTGTTGAAATATTTGAAAATAGAATATATACAAACACCTTGGCCTTTGGAAAACATTTTTTTTTTTTGCTTTATGGGTCACACCCTGCTATGCTCAGGGGTTACTTCTGGCTCTTCACTCAGGAATTACTCCTGGCGGTGCTCAGGGGACCATATGGGATGCTGGGGATGGAAACCCGGTCGGCTGCATGCAAGGCAAACACTCTACCCGCTGTGAGATCGCTCCAGCCCCAGGCCTTTGGAAAACATTTAGCTGTTACTGAGTTCTTTCACCTCTTCTTTCCATCCCCTTCACATATATAATATATGTATATGTGTATGTATGCATATATAGGCCACTATGTATATATGTATATATGTGTATATGTATATATGCATATATGCATATGTATATGTGTATATTTGTATATGTGTATATATGTATACATGCATGCATGTGTGTATATATGGATACATGCATATATCCATATGTGCATATATGTATATATACATATGTATACATGTATATACATGCATATATGTATGCATGTATATATGTATATATGTATTCATGTGCATATGTATATATGCATACATGTATATGTGTATACATGTATATATGTATACACATACATATGAACGAGGAAGACAGTGATACAGTGATATAGAGTATTGTTTAATAACTAATTTTAAATTATAAGTTAAAACATATTAGACAGCTTTCTAGCTACTATTGAGGCCCCTACCTCCCAAAGGAATGATCTCTTTGGGCGATCACATACATATGTATGTGTGTATACATATATACATGTGTACACATACACATATATACATATGTATACTTATATATGTATACATGTATATGTATATCATATATGTATGCAGTATACATGTATACATATATATATACATATATACATATATGGGGCCTATATATCATGCATACATACATATATATTATATGTGAAGGGGGTGGAAAGAGGTGAAAGAACTCAGTAACAGCTAAATGTTTTCCAAAGGCCTAGGGCTTTATATGTGTATATGTGTGCATATGTATATATGCATACATGTATATATGTATACGTATATGTATATATGCATATATGTATATATGTGTACTTATCTACATATATACAAACATTATACATATATACACATATACACATGCATACATATATGTACATATATATGTTTTGAGGGCAACATTGGCAGTGCTCAGGGTTTACTCCTGGCTCTGTACTCAGAGATCATTCCTTTGGGAGGTAGGGGCCTCAATAGTAGCTAGAAAGCTGTCTAATATGTTTTAACTTATAATTTAAAATTAGTCATTAAGCAATACTCTATATCACTGTATCACTGTCTTCCTGTTCATCATCGATTTCCTCTGAGTGGGCACCAGTAACATCTCCATATGTCCTGTCTCATGCAAGTAGAGCCCAAGGGCACCTGCTTGCTCCAGGAACATAAAGAGCCTCAAACCATTCCAACAGGTCATGGAAATGAGATCTATAATTGTTACTGGTATTTGGCATATCAAATACGACACGGGTAGCTTGCCAGGGTCTGCCATGCAGGTAGCATACTCTTGTAGTCATCTCTAAATCCAGCATTTATTGATGAACTGCGCGGCCGCAAGTGGCCGTGAGAGCCGGGCTGTGACAGGATTTAAAAAAGACTGCTGTAGGGTGGATCTGGATGAGCCGGGCTATAATAGGCTGATCTGCTGGGTGGAGTTCTGACGAGGGGGGAAGTCTGGATATGGAAAATGGGGGCCCTCATGGAGTGGGGGGGTCATCTGGCTTGTTGCGAGGCTCTGCTGGGGTGGCAGGCCAGGGCTAGAACCTACCAACCCTCCCGGGTGCCTTGGTGAGTGACTGGGCACAGGGAGAGCCAGTAGCAGCTCTGCCCCATGTCTGTGAGTCTCTGGCTCGGCATACCTGGGCCGGATTTAAAAAAAGACTGCTGCAGGGTGGATCTGGTTGAGCCAGGCTGTGATAGGCTGGTCTGCTGGGTGGAGTTCTGGCGAGGGGAAGTCCGGATGTGGAAAATGGAGGCCCTCATGGAGTGGGGGGGTCATCTGGCTTGTTGCGAGGCTCTGCTGGGGTGGCAGGCCAGGGGCTAGGACCCACCATCCCTCCCAGGGTTCCTCGTGAGTGGCTGGGCACAGGGAGAGCCAGTAGCAGCTCTGCCCCATGTCTGTGAGTCTCTCAATACTCTTTATATCTACTTAAAAAAATACTCATCAATTTGGCTAAAAGTCTACCATTTGTTATGAAACTTATGAGTCAATATTTTGTTTTTACATCGTGGTATAGATGAACATTATGGATTTGAATATAAAAAATTAAAATGGTTCTAGTGTTGTCATACCCTTAACTCCTAATCGAAATATATGGGTTATTAAGAATTAAAAGATAAGAATTTCTGGGGGGGGGGAAGAGCAGCGGGGGGGGCGTTGGGGGCGCGGGGGGGCTGCGGGGGGAAACCTCTGAGCATTGCCGGGGGGACAAAAAAAAAAGAATTTCTATAGATAAGGGTTACAAAAGTTTCTTATAGCTCTGAACCAGATGATACGCAATAATTTCTTTCTTATTATTTTTCTTTCTTTTTCTTTGATTATTTGTGGGCATACCGAAAGATCATAGGCAGATATCTATTGCTTTGGTTTTACTCCTAACTTCTTCCCTTTTGAAAAAAAACTCTGGGGGGGGGATAGTCCAGGGGGAGGGCATTTGCCGGGGTGGCCATGCAGGCGGGGTCGATTCCGGATCCCAATGGTCCCGCAGTAATTCCTGAGTGCAGAGCCAGGAGAAACCCCCGAGTATTGCCGGGTACTCCCAAAAAAAAAAAAAAAAAAAGAACAACTCTGTGACCGATGGGAACTCACTTTTGCCAACTCTCAAACTCTTGGTTCTTGTGGGTAATAGAATCTCTCTTGAAATTTAAATGGGCACATAACCCCCTGCAAAATGCTCAAAAGTGGTGAGATGTAATTTCAGAATATCAGCTTGCATTCCCGGTGTTAAGCCAGGAGCAAAACCTACAATTGTCTTCAACTGAGTCAACCTAGAGATCTCTTCCAAGATACCAAGAGAGTGACTGAGTAAGACCACTGATGGTATCAGATGGAGATTAAGCCCCTATTTATGCTTTTCTGCCCCTAAAACTTCCGAACTCCTTCTGTGAGAAACACTAAACTTCAAAGAAATATTTTAATGTTATCTAAACATTTCTTATTTGTTTTTACTTGCACGAGTAAAATATTTGAAAAGGTTTCTTTACGAGCTTGTCTAACACAGGGAATTTAAGAAAAAATATTGTTCTTTTGTGTTCACCCTCTATTAAACATTTATTTCACATTATTCCTGCTCCCTCTTCAATATTGGGACCATGTTCTTGGTTTCACAATTTAGAACATTGACATTATCTTGAAATGCCAAATTTTCCTGGATAGGCAATTTAAGCAAAACAAGTAACCCTGGGTTAATTCATGATTAACCCATGAATATGAGAACAACAGAACTTTATTTATCTCAATTGATGCAGAAAAATGTGTCTGAATACTATTATTCAGTACACAAATTCTTACAATAAATTATTAGACCACTTTGTCATCGCTGAATAGCGTTACTTAATTCCATTTGCTTCCTCCAGTTGTGGCTGTCAGACCTGAAATACTTCATTTCTAGGTATTTTGTTCTATATTTCAGAATGCTAATAAAAATTAATTGAAAAGTTAGTTTAACAAGGATTTTGAATTTCTCAAAATTTTATAGTAACATTTCAAACATCATCAATCTATAGAAGAGTTTAAAGATTATCCTTATACAGTTCTACTGTATCCACTAGAGTTGCAAAATGTTTGTAATGATAGTTGTCTAAATTATTTTGTCAAGTACTGAAAGACAGTACCTATTATCTAACCTCATTGTCACTGTTGTTTTCACTCTCTATCTTCAACCAGGTATAATTTATTACTGATTTGTACACAAAATAAAGTTATATATCAGAGTGTTACCTCAGAAGTAGGTAAAAAGAAAGTTTAGTCTTGGTTGCTCTCAGTAAACTGCCATTCAAATTTAATGGTGATTTCTACATTAAGTAACAAGAGGAAGAGGAAGATGAAGGAGAAGAAGAATAAGTGGAAGAAGGAAGAGGAGAAGGAGAAGGAAGAGGAGAAGAAGGAGGATAATAAGAAGGAGAGAAGAAGGAGGAGGAGGAGAAGAAGAAGGAGGAGGAGGAAGATGAGCAGGAGGAGGAAGATGAGGAAGAGGAGAAGGAGAAAGAGAAGGAGAAGGAGAAAGAGAAGAAGGAGGAGGAGGAGGAGAAGGAGAAGGAGGAGGAAGATGAGGAGGAGGAGAAAGAGAAGGAGAAGGAGAGGGAGAAGGAGGAGGAAGATGAGGAGGAGGAGAAAGAGAAGGAGAAGGAGAAAGAGAAGAAGGAGGAGGAGGAGAAGGAGAAGGAGAAGAAGAAGGAGGAGGAGGAGGAGGAGAAGGAGAAGAAGGAGAAAGAGAAGGAAAAGGAGAAGGAGAGGGAGAAGGAAAGCGAGAAGGAGAGGGAGAAGGAGAGGGGAGAGGGAGAGAGAGGGAGGAGAAGAAAGAGGAGGAGGAGAAGGAGGAGGAGAGAAAGAAGAAGAAGAAGAAGAAGAAGAAGAAGAAGAAGAGGAAGAGGAAGAAGAAGAAGAAGGAGGAGGAAGAGGAGGAGGAGGAGGAGGAGGAGAAGGAGAAGGAGAACAAGAACAAGAAGAACAAGAACAAGAAGAAGACAAAGGCATGGAACTAATGCTGTTATTTTTCTCCCAATAAATTTCAATTCATTTGAAAATTCTGGAAAAATTTTTAAAAGATAACGTTCTCTTTTTTTTTGTAGAATTATGAGGGAAATGGAATGCATGTTCCTGAACAGTTTTTGGAAAAGTGACCGTAATAGATGCTTCAAATATTCTATTTATTTAAAAAATCTAATATTAAATTATTTTATTGGTTGTGACTACAGGGACTCCCCAGGTGAAGTAGCTTATCCAATCAAAAGGTGGGAAATAATTCACCAATGTCAGTTTGATAAAACCAAAGTTCTCTGTGGAACCATTTTGCCAAAGATAAATGTGATCAAAAGTGTAAAGAAAGGAGTAGGAAAAAATCAAGAAGACAACAGATGCAAAAGAGAAGGAAGAGGGCCCTTAAGCACCCCTGAAAGTATGGAGAATAAATGGTTTATCAAACTGATATTGGTGAATTATTTCCCACCTTTTGATTGGATAAGCTACTTCACCTGGGGAGTCCCTGTAGTCACAACCAATAAAATAATTTAATATTAGATTTTTTTAAATAAATAGAATATTTAAAAGCATCTATTACGGTCACTTTCCAAAAACTGTTCAGGAACATGCATCCCATTTCCCTCATTATTACAAAGAGTTTACATATATGTAAATGAATTTGACAAAGAAATGTCCATGTTCTTGATTCTGAGTATGTGACAAGGTGTAGAACAAAGTCCAAAACGCTCATGAAGTTTGGGAGAAAATGGTCATAAACAAAAAAAAATTTAAATAGTTTTCATAAATTATATAATAAGATGGTATTGTCAAAAGAAATAAAGAAGAGAGGAAGGTAGCTAATATCAGCGAATTCAAATTTTAAAAGGGTGGCGAGAAAGGCAAACTTGGCATTCTGAAAAAAAACAGGGGAGGTTGAAGGTGATGAACACTACAGTTCATTAAATAAGCAAATGCAAAGGCTTTGGGACAAGAATGTTGGTGACTGGTTAACTGGGAAGACCCTTGTTGGAACCCAAAAGCTAGAAAAGACTGAAGGTGAGCCAATATACAGCGGTCAGGATAGAGCGGACAAGACTAGAGAGAGTTTTCAGGCCCTGAATGAGGAGAAGCCACACAGGGTATAAAGCAGAGAAGTAAAATAATTTGACATATGCTTCAGAGAGCAACTGTTTACTGTGTTGAAAATGGAATGCAAAAAGTGTAAGTCATGACAAGAGTTTAAGTAATAAAGGTCAGTAATGACAAAGTTTGAGACTATTCGACTTGGAAGTATAGAAATCGATTTCTGGCTAACCCTTGGCTATACAGCTGAACCAGATGAGGCACCACCTCTCCCTCAATCCCTTATCACCCCAATTTCATCTTGTCCTAATTAATCATGAAATTGTCCAGTCATAGGTTGGCAATAATCTTACGGGAAGTGGTCAAGTTAGCACACGCATGATGTACTCTGTATAGATAATTTTCCCTTATCCTTTTCATTTGGGGAACTGTGCCCCCTTCTATCACATATCTTTATATGAAAAATATATTTGGGTAACTTCACCCTACCCTTTACCACAACTGAACTCTTCAGAGCCATGCACCAGACCCTAGCATTATCTTAGTAACTGTTTTTCAAGGATTACTTGTAATTCTGACTATTTTCTTGGAAAGTGAAGGTATACACTTGTAATTTGCTTTGGGCATCCATTTTCCACAGCAGAGGCTGAAGAGAAAAATCTGATTTTGAAGAAAGGAAAAGAGTAAAGCCTATGCCCAGAGGAAAGCAAAGAAGTTAGAGGGAGATAGGATGTGAATATTTGCTTCCAGGTCGTTTCTGCTGTCCAGCTTCCTTGGGTTCCATCAAAACTCCCCATAATTTGCAATTAATTGCCCCTTTGCTTACATTTTGGCCTTTTACTTACATTTAGTTAAATTTATTCATAATTATATAATCAAAATTATTTTATATAAGAACTTTGTATGACAACAAGAAGTTAAAAAGTGCAAAACCACAGTATGCACACAAAAATATATTTATGTGTATATATACATATACATATATATACATAGTCTGTGATTATCATTTTTAATGAGAGCAAAATATTTACAATGCAGTCACCATATTCAAAATACATTTTAGTAATGGATATTTTAGTTGCAAAAAAATCACAGTAGGGGAGGTAATAAAACACATTCTAAACTTGTAAAGAATTGTGGTAATGATAATTGTCAGCTTGGCGTGTTCCTAAAAGCAATTTAAGATGTTATCAGAAGAACCTTGTCAATGTCATCCTAAGGAAGCCATAATGACCCTCTCTCATTGTATCATCCACGCATTAAGTTCTGGTTTGCACATGGGACTTGGTTCTTAATCTCATTAATAGAATTAAGTTCTGCATTGTGTAACTGCAGATTTAAAAATTATGATCCCTACTTGTTTATTGATTGTTTTACTAAGATTTTCTAAATTGCACAAGGTCAACATTGCTCCTAGTCAGAAAATACGGCATGTACAATCCATGCTTTCAAATCAAGTTGAAATAAATCAGTTAAATTTTAATAACAATTTTGAGCATCGCTGGATAGTTTTTATTGGAATTTATTTTAAATCATAAATAACATATGAAATAACCCCAAAGCTGCACAATTATGTTGTTTTACACAACAAAGGAATAACAGTAGGAACAGAATCATTTTAGAGTATTTAAACCATATTCAATTTTAGGTACAAAATGCATTTGTCTCCTAGCACGGATGCACATTGCTGCTTGAGAGTCTGTACATTTAGACCGGATCTGGATTCACATTGCACAAGTAGATTTGAATCCAGTAGTGTGTGATTCAAAGCCGACCAGGACCTGCATCTGTGGTGTGTTTTGAAGCTAGAGGCTGTGAGAAATGGGGAAGGAGGGGGATTTTGAGCTCAGGAAACTGGGGATGAAGCAAAGTAACCATTTTGAGAAAAATGATGAAAGTGGTTTGAAACACGTTCCCCTGGAGATGATAACGGGATATATGCCCTGGAAGCAGCTCAGAGGAAGAGAAGGCAATAAAAGGGCCTTGGGAGGCACAGACCGAGTGCATGGTATTAGGCAGAGGAACCCACCAGGCCCCTCAACATTTTGTGAGAAAAACTACATGGGCTGGTACAGCTTGGAAAGTTATTCCTTGTCACAGACACTTGGCAAGGGAAGAGGCTCCTTCCATTTTACTTCTTCGAAGAAAAATGGACTCGTTGAAAGTTTGCCTTGTCTTACTCAGTTTTATTATTTTATATTTGTATGGGTCAAAAGTAAAAGTGAGTAGTCTTCAAGCAAAATACTAGAGACACAAAGAGTGTGGGACTCAATCATAACCAAGGAAATATTTTTTTAAATGGGGCTAGAGTAATAGTACAGCATGTAAGGCATGTGTGTTGCTTGCAGCCAACTCTGGTTGGGACTCCAGCACTTCCTATGATCCCTTGCGCCCCACCAGGATATATTCCTTCACATAACCAGAAGAAAGCCCTGAGTGTAGCCCCTAGCCCAGTGTGAAGCAAAACCCTCCCCTCCCTCCCTCCCCTCTCTCTCTCTCTCTCTCTCTCTCTCTCTCTCTCTCTCTCTCTCTCTCTGTCTCCTGCTCTCTCCCCCCTCTCTTCTTCCTCTCCCTCTGCCCTCCCTTCCACAGATAAATATATATACACACAAAGTACTAAATAGTTCATTCATTCTTAGTTGTTTTAGGACCACACTAGGCAATACCGGTGATACTCATGATTCTATGCTCAGGGCTCACCCTGCAGTACTCAGGGTGCCATTGATGGTGTCAGCATTCAATGCAAAGCAAGCATCTTAAACTCCTTACTATTGCTCTGGTCCAATAGCTCATTCTTAATTAAATTTGTGGGCAGCTTTGTTTATGTTTGTATTATAAAGGAAATAAGGAAATGGCAGTTTGTAATTGAAATCTATTTTAAGGATGTAAGAGGGAAAATTAAGACAAATAGCAAACAAATAAAGGAAAATACCTGCTATTAAAAGCAGTCACCTTAAAAAACACTGCCAAGAACACAGATAATATACTTTTGATAACATACCCCAAATGCTTTCACATTTCTTTTCTCTAATTTCTTAAACAAAATGTTAAGCTATGCTACTGTTTCTTACTAAATCACTCACAATCCTTTTTGATTTTATTTGAAAAACTTCCATTGAATTGAAGGACAGCTTAATATCAATTCATCTATCCAAGCATACTAGGCTTGTGAAGTATTACCCTTGTTTCCAATGGTAAACGTTGATTTTTATGTCAATGCATTTATAATCATATGCTTTAACACTTTCTTCACCTTGTTAAATATACTGCATATTCACTTTTTCCAAAAATATATATGAAAACAATCATCCTAATTTTATACATATACTATGCTGTGCCAAAAACTAGTAACAATTATGGAACTCATCAATTCCATGACCTGAAGAATGGTTTGAGGCTCTTCCTGTCCCTGGAGCAAGCAGATGGCCCTTGGGCTACACTTGCTTGTGACAGGACTTGTGGAGATGTTACTGGTGCCCGCTCGAGCAAATCAATGAACGACAGGAAGACAGTGACAGTGGCAGTGACTATGCTGCTGTGATCAGAGCCATTCATTTGCCTTAGATAAATAGATACATAGATATAATCTTGTATTATCAATTGGGAGGTGAGACATCAGTTCCCTTGGCTTGCAGACAAATATGATTAAGACCCCAGAGATCTTCACAACCCAGTACGGAGGGATACAGATAGTCACACAATGGCTGAAGAGGTCACACAAAAAATATGCACAGCCCTTTAATTCCCGCTAGACTCTGTCCTCTAAGGTGCAACATTGTCAGTTTGCTTTAACGCTAGCTTTGCAGTCAGCACAAAGAGTGGTGTCTCCTCATTTCTGGACTGTCCTTACCAGGATTCACTCCAAGCACAAGATATGGAGCTCTCAGGATCCAAGGGATAAAGACCAACCAGTTAAACTGTGCTGATCCCTGTAGTATGGAAAACACAAGCTCCACAGTACAGTCATGTATTGCATAAAGTTGAGGCTTTGTTCTGAGAAATATTAGGTAATTTCAATGTGTGCCTACCATGCTGCGTGCATACACAAACCTAGATGTGTTCTTGTGCTCCACAAGTATACCATGTTCTTGGAATTACCATGCATACGCCATCTACTCTCAACGAAAACACTGCTAATTGGTTCTTGGTCATACACGTAACTCATACTGATTTTCTGTCTGTAGGTGAGAAGTCAGATTTCATGAATAAACAAAACTCTTCTAAAGAGGGTGATTTCCCTCGGTCTTCGGGTGGATGCAAAGACATATGGGGAAGAGGAGGGTCAAGGCTGTGCGTATTATAGCAGAACGTCACCCCAAGGAGTATAACTGTTTAACCCATTTCATTTATCATAGATAAGACTTTAAAACACCTTTCTTTTCTCATGGGAAACATTCAGGAGTTGTTTTCTTTCCGTCTTTCTAAAAACACTGACATCCAATTTGCAAACAGGCTTCATACCGAGGGATTTTCAAATATACTCCATTCCGCTCTGTGGCACATATGGCCCATTTTCTGACGAAGCAGCCCATCAATCTTGTAGCATCTAGCTTCAGAGCAAAGCTGTGATTCCAGTATATAATTCCTATGTTTCTCTATGAGAGCTCATTAAAGGTAATGCCAGTGCGTTTTCCTGCGGGGGACCTCCCAGCATCACTTGCTCCTCAGGATCTGGCATGCCGCAAGGCACCTGACAGACAGGTCGATAGTGAGTGATCACCCCAAGGGAGAATGATGCATTGAGTGGGTGTTAGAGGTATTAGGAAGCAGCTCAAAGACATCAATTAGGTCCTAAAGGGAACGGGTGCTATGTGAATTTGAGAACAGGCAGTGTTATCTGGAGGCAGGATAACAGCAGGGGATACTATCAGGAGTGCTCTATGGCGGTAGGGAGAGATAAGGATGAAGCAAGAGGCAAGGATCTGATCGCAGGAAACACTGTCAGATTCAGTTTACCACAAAGAGTATTCTGGGGTCAGCCTCCATGTGGCCCGCACATGTGACTGGCAACCCCTAGGCCAGGACGCCACAATGGCAGTTGAAAGTGAAGAGAAGTGTTTCTGGATGCTGAAAGGACATTATACTGGAGCAGCAGGTTTTATTTTCTGAGAAAAAAAAGCCCTTGGAGCTTTATTTTATGGTGCTATGATATCACAAGGGCAAAAATTAGGCCAAGACATTCAGACTGTTCTCTGGAAGAGTAGTATATGGAATATTGTTAATTTCACATCAGTTCAGAATCAATGAAAAAGTCCAATCTGCAACTGCTACTTTTCATCATAATGATGATGGGAGCCTGAGGGTTTGTCAATATTCTTTCTGTGCTTTACCTGATTTCAGGATGCTTAACGTTGACCAGGTGGTTACTTTCTCCTCCAGACAGAGGGCAGGCAAAAGGAAAAGGAAAGACACCCTCCCAGTTTGAGCAGGTATGGAAAATGAAACTGCTCCAAGATCAGGCCCTTTGAAAAAGTAGTGATCAGGATGAGGCCAGTTCATGCCTCACCCTGAAGCAACAATCATTATTTGCATTCCAAGAAAGCACTTGGTCCCTTCCTGTTTTGTTTCCCAGGGCTTACTCCTGCCTCTGCACCCAGGAATTACTCCTGACTGTGTTAGGAGACCACATAGGATGCCGGGGATCAAACCTGGCTCATCCCATTGCAAGGCAAATTCCCTCCCGCTGTACCATAGCTCCAGCCCATGGTTCCCTTTTATACTTGTTCACTCAACCACTCAGTATATATTTGTGATGTGTATAGCTTGGTAAGACGGAGCTTGACCTCTGGAAATGTCACTAAGAACAAAACATAGGTGGTCTCTGAGAGGAAGGTGACAATAAACAAATGAATAAAAGTCAGTCCAAGAGAAAAAAATAATAACAAAGCAGTATAAGAGGTAAGAGAATGACAGGTAAAAAGAAAATGCTCATTTGGCATCATGGATTACCAAACAAAATGTTTTCATGGCAAAATACAAATCAAAATGGAAGCAAAGAAGTTGTAGAAAGAATGAAATGAAATGTGGTCAGGAAAGGTTTCAGTAACCTTAGGAGTAAAGCGATCAATCACTTTCAATAGCCTACGAAATTATTGAGACTGAGGCCATTGGAGCAAAGTTCTCCTAGAATTTAAAAGTTTATCATATTTGCTCATTTAATTTTAGTTCTGCTTTTTGAAAATCACGCAAAGTTAGTCAATTATTTCATCTCTCTTTGTTTATGTTTTCTGACCTGTAAGATAATGTTACCTCCCTAGGGCCAGAGCGATAGTAAAATGGATAGGGTATTTGCCTTGCACAGGGCCGACCTAAGTTCGATCCCCAGCATGCCATATGGTTCCCTGAGCACAGCCAGGAGTGATTACTGACTGCAGAGCCAGGAGTAACCCCTGAGCATCGCCAAGTGTGCCCCAAAAAGCAAAAAAGCAAAAAAGAAAAAAAATAATATTACCTAATAAGTTTCATCAGTAAATGCTCGAGATGAGTGCTTTCTACTGATAGTATACCACCTACACAGCAGAGCCTGGCAAGCTACCCGTGCTTTATTTGTTATGCCAAAAACTAGTAACAATTATGGACCTCAATTCCATGACCTGAAGAATGGTTTGAGGCTCTTCCTGTCCCTAGAGCAAGCAGATGCCCTTGAGTTACACTTGCTTGTGACAGGACATATGGAGATGTTACTGGTGCCTGCTCGAGCAAATCAATAAACAACAGGAAGACAGTGAATATTACCTTACTATATGATAATACTGGTTTTTATCAGAAGGACTAATGGATAATAAATACAAAGCACTTATATTTGAGCTTGTGCCCAAATTCAAACAACTAGAATTTGGGCTCAGAATTAGTTCTTAACCTAATTTATACATGTAATTAATATACCTATCAACGTCTTCAGGAAATCGGTCCTTTTCCTAATCTGGTGATGTTGAGGGCTTACTACTGGCTCTGTCTTCAAGGGAGATTCTCGAGAGGGGCTTGGAGAACCACATGGGGTACCCAGGATAAAATCCAGGTTGTATGCATGAAAGGCAAGCACCTTACCCACTATACTGTCTCTCCATCTCAGGATAGCCTTTTAAACTACAACTTTCTGAGAGAAAGAAAGATAAAGGAAAAGAAAAGCACCGCCAGAGAGGTAGAAGATATAGGAGGGAATTTGGGGCATTGGCAGTGGGAAATGTACACCGGTGAAGGGCCAAGTGTTGAAACATTATGTGACTGCAACCCAACCATGAACAAATTTGCAACTGTATATCTCACTAAAAAATAATTAATTGACTTTCTTAACTTAAAGCCAAAATCAAGCCTTCTGGATTATTCATATTTTTGAATTCTAATATGTAATTCTTTTCTTAAAATACCCACTGAGAGGTGAGTAGGAAATAAATATCTCCTTTTCTCAAAGAGGAGAGTGTTTCTTGAGAGTAAAACCTGACAGCAATATCACGTGTTTGATAATTGGATATTAACATGCAGTTTCATTTTTAATTTAATTTTTTATTGAGTCACCACGAGATACATAGTTACAAAGTAGTTCCTGATTTGGTTTCAGTCATACAGTGTTTCCACACCTGTTCCTTCACCCTTTACATTTCCCACCACCAATGTCCCCAGTTTCCTTCCTGCCAACTATTCCACCCCCCTGCCTCTATGGCAAGCACTTTTCTTCTCTTTCTCTTTCTCTTTCTCTTTTTCTCTTTATCTCTTGCTTTTCTGGCATTATAGTTTGCAATTCAGGTACTAAAAGGTTTCATGTTTGTCCCTTTACTTACCATCAACATGCAGTTCTTATCCAGAGTGATGATTTTTAACTACCATTGTCATAGTGGTCTCTTCTCTATCCTAATTGTTCCTCCTCCATCACCATGGTTGAGGTAAGCTTCCAGCCATAGACCAATCATTCTGATACTTGTTTCTACTGTCTTGGGTATTAGTCTCAGGCTGTGTGTTTTTTCTATAAATTCATAAAGGAGTGCTATTTTGTTATTTTATAAATGTGTACTATTAGTCTGTGTCTGTTCCTCTCCTTCTGACTCATTTCATTCAAAATGATACTCTCCATGTCTATCCATTTATAAGCGTATTTCAGGACTTCATTTTTTCTAGTGGTTGCATAATATTCCATTGTGTCAAAGTACTATGGGGGTTATATCAAAGATTATGTCAGAGCACTATAGGAGGTTATATCAGAGATTGATAAGACACTGGTAGAACTTTACAAGAAAAAAAAATCCAGCACCATGAAAAAAAATGGGAAGAAAAAAGAAACAGAAACTTCCTCAAGAAGAAATACAACTGGCCAAAAGGCACATTAAAAAATGTTCTTCAAGATGAACAGAAACTTTGACAAGGGAAGAAATTCGAATGGACAAAAGGCATATGAAAAAATGCTCACCATCACTAATCATCAGAGAGATGTAAATCAAAACAACAATGAGATATCACCTCACACCACAGAGACTGGCCCATATTCAAAAGGGTAAACTTAACAAGTGCTGGCGTGGATGTGGGGAAAAGGGGACTCTCATACATTGTTGGTGGGAATGTCGACTTGTACAACCTTTCTGGAAAACAATATGGACATTCCTTCAAAGACTAGAAATTGAGCTCCCTTTTGACCCAGCCATGCCACTCCTGGGAATATACCCTGGGAAGCCAAAAACACACAGCGGAAACACCATCCGCACTTTTATTTTCATAGCAGCAGTATTCACAATAGCCAGAACCTGGAAACAATCAGTATGCTCGAGAACTGATGACTGGATAAAGAAACTGTGGTACATCTACACAATGGAATACTATGCAGCTGTCAGGAAAAATGAAATTATGAAATTTGCCTATAAGTGGATGGACATGGAGAGGATCATGTTGAGTGAAATTAGTCAGAAGGAAAGAGAAAGATATAGAATGACTGCACTTATTTGCATGACATAAATGTATATATATACTTATTATGATACCAAAATCCAATGTCAGGCGAAACGTGGATCAGAAGGTCTTACCAAAAGTGGAAATTACCACAAACGTGTGGAAGTCAGAGGTTAAGTAAGACAGAGAAGGGAACATGTGTGAATAAATGTCGAAAGGGCTAATACCAACCTAGAACTGAGCATTAAATACAGGCAAAATAAATGCACATGATGGCCTCTAAGTGTATGTAGTGCAACCCACAATGTGTAAGAGAAGGAAAAGAGAGAGAGGGAGAGAGAAATGAGATAAAGAACCTGCCATGGAGGCAGGCTATGGGAGGGGGAGGGAATTGGGGACATTGGTGGTGGGAAATGGGCACTGGTGGAGGGCGGGGTGCTGGAACACTATGTGATCAAAACCTCCAAACATGAACAACGTTGTAATTGTATATCTCACGGTGGTTTAATAGTATATTAATAAAAGAATTCTCTTCATAGCTAATTATCAGGGAGATGCAAGTCAAAAACAATTAGATCATCTCACACCACAGAGACTGGTATACATGAAAAAGACCAAGAGCAACTAGTGCTGGCACAGATGAGAGGAGAAGGGAATCTCATCCATTGTTGGTGGGAATCCTGACTGGCCCAGCTTTTTTGGAAAACAATATAGTCATTCTTCAAGCAACTAGAATGTGGGCTCCTGTTTGACCCAGCAGTACCAAAACGCACAGCAGAAAAGCCATCTGCACTTCTGTGTTCATTGCGGCACTATTCAAAATAGCCAGAATCTGGAAACAACCTGAGTGCCCCAGAATATAAGACTGGATAAAGACATAAAGTTTCTTTAAAATAACTCCTGTTATTGTTTAAAGCAAAGATGTATTAGGAAAAATTGAATATATACTTTTCACTGTTCAAAGGTTAACTACTTGACACTTTCTGGCCTTAGGAAATAGCATATGTCTCTATAGCCTCTGCTAGATTCTACATTTTCATGTACAGATGATATATATTTCACATGATATAATATAGCAAGCTTCCATATTGTGTGAATGTGTCACAGCTAGGAGGGATCTTGGAAAGGTCAAATGCTTGGAAGACAAGGTTAAATTGATTTGAATAGACAAGATGGGAAACGGTACACTAACAGGGCCTTGGAGACAGAGCAAGGGCCATCACCAGAGGCCAACTTGTATAGAGGAGAATTCTTGTCACCATCATAAACATATCCCCTTCCTTTGCAGAATCTCCTTTGGGGAGAATAAATTCAGTGACTCCATCCTTGGCGTAGTCACGTGCTCTATCTAAACCAGTTCCCAACTAAATGTGCCGTCGGGGTGAGCTTGGATTGCAGAGTGGACTCAGGAGTATTAGCCAAGATGGACATTCTTCTACAGAAAATGGCTCAGATACAGGAAAATATTGGTCCCTCTCACTGTTTACATGACTTGTAAAAACATTCATTTTCCTTTGTGTTTTAGAAAATGAAATTTCAAAACCAATGCCTGCCCGATTCAATTAAATTCAGGCAAAATTATGAGATTATCTTTGCCAAATGAACCAAAAGTGCTTAGTGAAGATAAAGAAGAAAATGTGGGCATGAAAATTAGTCTCTAGCTTTTTTTTTCCAGTATTTCATTCTGAAAATACATTGGATTTTAAATTGCATGCAAATAAAGTAATAAATTACAAATGTATGAAAAGAACATAGAATTAAATTATTGAAGGAAACTGGCATTTTTCTTCCAGACAGCAAAGAGAAAGTTACATGAAGGAATTAGACAAAATATGAAAACAGTGAGAGCAAAGGTAATAAAACACTGAGAGGAATGCCTAACTAGTATATTTTGCACCTAGTATATTTTAATAGAAACTTGTTAGATATGCAAATGAATAAGAAGCATGGCTTATGAAATTAAATATGGAGCAATTTAAATAAGAATTAGTATTTTTTTGCATAATCAATTATAGGAGACTGGGTTTGCAGTAAAGATTTTAATTATCTAAATTCCATGCAACCAGTTCAATACAAAATATCTTGATTCTTACCCTGGTATTTGAAGTCTGGTTGCATATAGCTAGAAAACAAAAGATCATATATTTTGATTCAAATTGTTGTATGGAAATGTGGGAACAATCAATATGGGTAAGCCTAGAGGCCAAAGAAAAATTAAGGATGAGTCACCAGAACATTCTCTTTCCTCCAACAGGAAGGCGAGCTTTAATTCCCAGGCTTCATTTGCACATGCTGTTATTCACAGATGAATAAAGTGTGCCACTTTGTGAGTCACCCCTGGGTCCATAGCACGTGAGCACAAACAGGAAGTGGTCCAAGAACTATTGGCATCCAACCCATGATACATTATGTTATTAAATATCTGGCATGGTAATTGGCTACATCTCATCAGCCAGTTGCCAAATGTCATTTAGCAAAAGTAGTCCCCATCCAGGACCTCTATGTGACTATACTGATAATATTATCACTGGAGGTGAGGAGACACATTCCCTAAAGAAACTCATCATTAGAAATAAACATGGCAGTTCATCAAAAGCAGAAATGACATGAAGAAATGGGAGAGGAGGTTTTAAAATAAACCAGAGGATTTGTGTGGGTTTGCAAGTATTCTAAGTAAATATGTATGAATATGGAAGTCTTTATTCCCTCAAGTAGTATAGATAATATGTTTTTCTAACTTTGCCTAGACTCTTTCTCTCTTTCTCTTTCTTTCTTCCTCTCTTTCTCTCTCACACACATACATACACACACGTGCACACACACACACATACATACACACACGTGCACACACACATCCTTGCCTTTGGTCAGTAGATTAAATTTCCAATGGGTTTTAGCCCATTTTATTTGGGGAAAATTGAGCAAAGATATTTTCTCACCCTGGTTATTTTTCAAGAAAAATTAATCACTTTTGCCAAGCATGAAAATGTAATATCTTAGAAAAAGTGGAATGATTTCTTAATTAGTGTTTTTTTTTTTATTTTGCATGATCTTTTGGACAATCACATTTGCCCCCTCTCCCTAAACACAGACACTCCTTTTTAAAGCTCTACCACTAGGATATCCCCAATATACTTCCCAACCAGATCTCTCAGTTATACATCCTCTTGGTTATAAATTCATTATCTACTATTATGTATTTCAGAATGAAATTTGTCTACTATTGAGTTCATCATCTACATTCTTAGAGTTTTCCACTCTGTATTTGTCTGATTAATGGAACACACATGAATCTAACCATAATCTGGCCAAGATTCCAAATCAATATGCACTTCTTCAGTATAGTCCTCTTCAACTTTTGAATCAGTTTCATCAGAAACTATTGATTTTGTCTGAAAAATAACTCCTTATTCTCTCTTACTTAATCTTATGGTTATTTTCACAAACTGAACCCTGCTCCTCAATGGTAATATTATCACAAATGGCATTCCTTACCTGGTCTTAAAGGTAAGTCTCATCTGTCTTCCTCTGATGCTGCATGGAATCTTAATATTAAGATTCCATGCAGCATCAGAGGAAGACAGATGAGCTATATATATATATATATATATATATATATATATATATATATATATATATATATACATATATATATATGAGCAGGCTAGTCTGAATATATTTTAATCTAACGAGAGAAACAAGAGAAAGCAGAGTCCATGAATAGAATCTACTTCCAATCCACTAAATATATTTCAGTCTAACAAGAGAAACACTATCTTATCTTTGCTCCCTAAAATACATATCATTTCAATGTATTTCTAATGAGAACCAAATAAGATTTATTTTAATTGGAGAAAATGATGCTAACATTTTAAGAATAATTAAAAACGAATAGATAAATTTCCTTAAAAAGAATGTTTAGGAAAATATGTCGCTCAAGATAACAGAAAGTACTGCAAGATTACTAGTGAAATATATCACAAAGGTACAGGATAGATGAATGGCTCAGTAACATATAATAATCCAAAAGCAAATGACAAAATATAGAATAGATTAAAATATGACAAAGGTTACATTTCAGTATTTCAGTGGTGTAGGAGAAAGGGTAGTTTCCTTAATATGTTAACCCAATAGGCAACATAACTAGTAGAAAATGAAATTATACTTCTGATAGACATTATATTAAGAAACAAATGTTATGGCTATTTAAGACTTAGTTATGATTGATAAAATCACAAAACCCAGTGGCTTTATTGGATATGAGGCTGAATGTGTTACATACAGAGTCTGTGAAAGCTCAGTAATAAAACAGCAGTGGCACTCACAATCAGGATGGTGTCTGTGGTTATTGCGAGTGCTCCCAGGGAATTGCGGGAATGGGCAAAAGAACTGAGGCCTAATTCCTGTAGACTGAGTAGCAACCACATGGAGTAAAATGAGCACATACGTAATAAGATAGTAATAGAAGAGAACAGCATTCGTTTACTTTGTAGTTTTCTGGCTCATTTTCCAAAATATCAAAGTAAAGAGATTGCCTTAATGTGTTCATAAGCATGTTGATATAAAAATTTTCTATCTATCCTGTTTTTTCAACCTTTATAAGCAATTTGAATGTACTAATTTTTATTTCACTAAAGCACTATGAATGACAAAGCTATTCATAGTTGAGCTTTATATATACTCAACGTTCCATCTCTCACTCCACCGCCCGGGTCCACTTCCCCCACAGTGTTGCTGGGTTCCCTCTCCTATTCTCCTACACCCACCCATGCCCTCCGAGCCTCCTCTGTTCTCTTGACAGGCACCTTTTAAGTTTGGTTATTAAAGTTTGGGTCCAGCAATTTCAATGTTGCTGACTCTATGGTTTGGATATTTAGCTCTATCATGCCTTAAGATTACTGATGTACCTGAATTCCCCCTAATCCCTGCTCTGGTTGCTTCTCATCTACCTCTTCTCTCCTTTCCTTTGACTCTGCTTCATTCCTTCTCTTTCCTATACTCTGGAGCCAAGGCTGATCAAGATATCCCCACCCCACCACTGCGTTTCCTCATCCAGTTACTCTAAATACTACACATACATGATATCATCTTTTGAAAATCTATATTTTTTAGAAACAAGTTGCTTTTTAAAAAAAGACCATTACTCAGTCCTCTTTATTAATTTTATAGGTGAATTTAAAAAAATGACTGAAGTCATGAAAACGGACACAGGGCAGTCATCTCACCAGAGAACTGTGACCTCTAACCATTGAGTTAGAACAGCTGGGCAACTCCTGAAAAAATCAATCCTGCTTATAGTCCCTCTGCGTGAGCCGCTGGGTAAACCTGAGCTGTGTGTAAAATTATTTGCTCTTTCAGGTTATTTGCCCATGTGAAAACATACCTGGGGAGGATTAGAGTAAACATGTCAGAAAGGAAATGGAGAAAGTAGTTTAGTGTTTCATTTCCTGCAGGTAGTATGTTAAAAGGGCAGATGTGAAGGGGAGAGGGAGAGGCTGGGAGAGAGAGGGGAAGAGGAGAGAGCAGAGAGAGAGAGAGAGAGAGAGAGAGAGAGAGAGAGAGGAGGAGGAGGAATGAAGGAGTTAAGTGAAGTGAACACTAAAATACCTCCCAGGTCTCAGTAACTATATTTGTGAACAGGGTTTTTTTTTTTTTTTGTATTTTATTGTCATTCCTCTGCATACAGTACTGGAAATATGCCTAAAGACACAGGCACGGTGGTTAAAATATTACAAATATATGATAAGATATGCTTAGGTGATTTCTAAGGAAGGTAGAAAATCTTTGTAATAGACTGAAGTTTTCCTACCTTTCTTCGAAACTAGACTACAAATTTGTCTTCATTCACAAATTAAGAGAATTGGACAGTCTTCAAACATTCCTTGTCAGCTGTGGCCAAATGCCTACATTCTTGTCATTTGGCATGATTAAAGGAAGAGCCAAAAATGAACCAGTAACAACCCTCTAAAGAAACCATTAGGAACGTCACATTAGGATGCATTTGTGATGATTTAGCTCCGTGATTCACAGTAAAAATTCCCTAGGCAGTTGTTGCTTCTTCACTTCAGGATGAGTAACTGAAATGACATTTCCAAACTAACAAGCTGAGTTTATTATCTCGGGGGAATCCATACACAAACAACAAGAGAGGGAGGGAAGCATAAGCCAGTCACCTACACATATCTTGTCATATATTTGTAATATTTTACCCACTGTGAATGTGTCTTTAGGCATATTTCCTGTATTGCAGAGGAAAGACAATTAAAATACAGAAGAACTGTCACAGAAGTATAGCTTCTGAGACCTGGGAGTATTTCAGTGTTTACTTCACCTAACACCTTCATTTTGTAAATGAAAAAATAAAATGGAGTGGGGAGGGCCTGGACATACTAAGTTTTACCTTGTATTAGAAAATTGAGGAAAACAAAAGAAAGAAAAAAGAACCCAAATCTCCTCAGTCCTCTTCTGGACTTGCTCAGGCGTTTCTGCTTTGGCGCAATCAACTGAGCCATCGTATGGGTTAAGTGAGTAGAGTTTACACTGCATTATACTCATCTACTATGACTCCACTTAAATGATCCATGTTTGCGCTGCTTTGTATTTGCTTTCTCTTTTCAGAGTTTGATAATCATAAGAGTATCTGACATGAAGATGACAAAATGCTAAGATGGAATAAAGTCTTGAGTTACTTTATTCCATGCAACAGTCACATATATGCAACAGTCAAATATATGGAACAAAATTTCAGGATAATCTAAAGGATTGTCAAACATTAGTCCTAAATTTCCACCACATAAACACCTTTTTTGTTTTTTTAATTTTATTATTTTATTTTGTTTGCTTTTGGGGTCTCCGAAACTTATAAGTTCACTCTAGAGCAATCAATGATGAATAGCCTATTAAAATGTAATGGGAAGTCCAGCTGTGAGTCAACTTAATTTCATTTCTCAATTATTCCTCAAACATGTTTGAATATAGAAACGTTTTTAATGTGTACCTAACATCAGTTTCTTACAGTATTAATCTCTCACAGAACAAATATTAGTGAAATGACTAATCCCTGAGTATAAAGTGTGGGCCCATGGGCCTAGTACCTCACATTTCATGACTTCATTTTATTTTAAAATATCTACAAAGTTTCCTGTGAGAAGTCATAGGAGGGAGACGATGATATAATAAGTTAACATTCAACACCTCTAGACTTTAAAGTCTCATTGTGGATAGGTAAAACTCATATAAATTTTTTAAAATTTACAATACAATAATGACCAATTAATTCAGTGTCCAATGTCCATATAATATTTGGTAAAAAGCATAAGAATTTGAGATTCAAGTTCAGTTGGCACAAAGTACATTTTAAGTTAAATAATGAAGGAGGTACTGAAAAGATAATGCCTTGAGCAAGGCTGATCAATACATGTTTGTTTAACAAATAAAGGAAATTGTGTGCTAGGGAGCAGAATGAGCAATATTATGAAGCAAAGCTGACCATACTGTGTCAATCATGGAGAAGAGCAGAATCTAGGCCTCCTGCAGTGGGCTTGGTGGTAAACACTGGCTGAAGGAAAAGCAAATAAAGATAAATGAGGCAGAGAATACACTGAATTAAAATTTTTTTCTGATGAAGAAACAATAATGTTTCTCCAGTTTTGAAAAAAGATACTTATCCTTAGCCTCTTTTACACTGTAACAACATAAAACAGGCATTTAAAAAAGTGAGCTCATTAAAAGAACAAACGACAGATCAATGAACAAACTACAATGAAGAGAACTTCAATGAAGAGAAATGAGGAGGATTTCTGTTTGGAAAACAAGATGACACAGTGACTTTTTAATATAAACCTGATTGATATTGGCGGAGGGGCTCAGTTATGAAATGTCATAACGAATACAAAGAGGAACTGGGATAACCTACCCCAAGCGGACAAGTTTAAAATGAATTTTTGAAGGAAGAATCTATAAACTTAACAACAACGAAATGAAGAAAATAAAAGATCAGCAAAAATAACAATTAAGTTTAAACCTAAGAGAGTTGTGACGCCAATTTTAAACCTAATTTCATATCATTAACAAACAAATGAAAATTCCAAAGAGGACAGAGATTGAATGTTAAGGCATGATGACAAATGTCCTATAGGTTATCACCAATTCCAAGAGCCCCAATTCCAAAGAGCCGAAGCTACCCGTGTCGTATTGATATGCCAAAACCCAGTAACAATTATAGACCTCATTCCCATGACCTGAAGGAATGGTTTGAGGCTCTTCATGTTCCTGGAGTGAGCAGATGCCCTTGGGCAACACTAGCATGTGACAGGACATATGGAGATGTTATTGGTGCCCACTCGAGCAAATCGATGAACAACAAGAAGACAGGTGATACAAGTGAATAGTAAGAGGATACCCAACTGTTCAGAAAAATTATCCAGCCTTTGTTCATATTTCAAATTAGATATAGTCATGATTATTTTCTTATTTTTCTTATGAGGTAAGTGAGTAGCATAAATACGAAGTTTTGCATTAAGTAGATATGTTTAGAAGGAAGCACTTCCAAGATTTTGTTTCCCATGTGCTAGCTTTATAGGCAAAGTTCTTTTATGATATCACATTTTAGGAGATACAGAGAATGTCTGTTCAGAGAAAGAGAGAGACTTAAAATTTAGTCACGTAGATATGAGAGTTGCAGAACAAAAATAGCATTGATTCAAAAAGAACTGAGTTCAGCTTCTGAGTTTTCATTGTATGCCTACTATGTGTCCACAGGGTTCTGTGGACCCCTGTGATGGACTGGGAAGATGACGATGATGATGATGGACCATAAAGCTCAGGTTAATGCATTCTAAAATCTGGGAAAAGTCTTGTGGAAGACAGGAATCAGAAAGCAAGTCACATAAAAATCAAGTCAACTTTTACTTCATAAGCACCTCCTCAATTTAAGATAGAGAACTACTGATTGAAAAATAGTGTACAAATGAGGAAGTGTGTTGTTTTGGATATCAGGGATGACAAATTGGAATGACTGGAAGAGGTCAAACACAAGAGGGAAAGAGAACTCAGAATTTTCCTCTTCTAAAATCTCTCCTTCCAGCAAACCGAAAATAAAAACACAAAAACAAGCAAGCAAACAAAAAACAGATCATATGTCCCAGTCAGCCAGCCTGCTCTTCCTAACATGAACAGACACTTACTAGAATCCTAAAATGAGTGTGAGGTTTTAAGGAATAAACTCCAGATGACCAAGAGAGAGGAAAACTGGTACCCAGTGATTTAAGGGAGAAGCCTCATGAATAATGTTTCCGATTATGTTTGAATGACAGAGGCCCTATTACTATTTTTACTCTGCCACAATAAAATGAGAGGAATTAAATGAAAAGGACACCTAGCCAAGATATTTCAATGTCACAACTACTTTCGAAGGTTCCTCTATCACTGTAGCTGGGCATGCTTTACATTTTGCTAGATCAGCAAGATTCTTTGCTGCCCTTGAATACCTCTATCCTAGTTGCTACTTACTCAATTCAGAGAGCCCGCCACCGACTTGTTCAAAGCTCTGCTATATTCCCCAGTAAGCTTTCCCCAAACAACTAGCCAGGAATTCTCTAGCCCATCCTGCACTCCCCAACACCTGCATTTGAAATGAGCTATTCACTCATTAGTCTACAATCTGACTTTAACAAAAACAATTCTCGAGGCTGGAGTGATAGTAAGTGGGCAGGGCACTTGCCTTGTGTCAGTTTTCAGCTGTAGCTGACTGACAGTATTTAATATTTCTTTTGTCTCCTCACTCCGCCTTAGCCCAAAAACCTCTTTCTCTCCCAGCAGTTTCCCAAGCAGGCAGGCCCACTGGGACTCTTCAGCAAGCTGTCCAGCAGGCCCCACTCTCTCTTCTCTCCCTATGCTAGCAAACTCTCTCCCTCAAACTTCCTCTCCAAAAATTCCTCCAGGTCTCTCTCCAAACTCTCTGCAGACACTGCCCCTGGCTAAGTCCTGACCCTCTCTCTTCTCTCTTCACTTCTTCTCTCTCTCTCTCTCTCTCTCTCTCTCTCTCTCTCTCTCTCTCTCTCTCCCACCATGCCCAGAAATCCTGGTCCCAACTATTTCCCCTTATCTCTTAAAGGGGTGTTCCCCAACATCTCTTAAAGGGGTGTTCCCAACATCTCTTAAAGGGGTGTTCTCCAAGAGCCTTGCACACGGCTGACCCAGGTTTGGTCTCTAGCATCCCATATGAGCACTGCCAGGAATTATCCCTGAGCAGAGTTAGAAATAAGCCCTGTGCACTGCTGGGAGAGGTCCCAAAACAAAATCTAAAGTGTTCAACATCCAAAAAATGGGAAGCAAAAAGTAAGTAACAGTCAGCATAGTATGAGCCATGCAGCGTGTCCATCAAAACCTCTCCATCATTCTCGTATTATTTTAGATTAGATGTTGTCTACATTATCAACCCTTTAATGTTTTCAGTTCCTTGATGGCAACGACCAAGTTCTAAACACTAATAGTCACAA
This sequence comes from Cryptotis parvus, assembly GCA_021461705.1. NCBI lineage: Eukaryota > Metazoa > Chordata > Mammalia > Eulipotyphla > Soricidae > Cryptotis > Cryptotis parvus. The sequence continues at coordinate 110,313 of JAJIBD010003343.1, read as the reverse complement.
AGTATGAATGTAGAGACTCAAGACATATTTAATAGATAGATTAATGAATGAATTTTTAAATGTGATATAAAAATAGCCTTCTTAAATGTAGGCATTTATTCATCTAAGCCTGAGTATGCTGTGACACCTGCTGTTATAGGTGTCATCAGGGATACGGGTGTGAGCAAAAACAGTACAAATTCCCACCCACACAACCAGCTAGAGGAAGGAGCCATGCAATATGCAAATAAGGGAGTAAAGCACTTGTCAAAGAGTGATATGAAGAACATAGCAGCGGAGGATAAGGGGGCCGGAGCAATAGCACAGCGGCTAGGGCGTTTGCCTTGCATGCAGCCTACCAGGGTTTGATCCCCTGGCATCCCATATGGTCCCCAGAGCACCGTTAGGAGTAATTCCTAAGCAAAGAGCCAGGAGTAACCCCTGAGCAAAAAGCAAAAAAAAAAAAAAAAAAGATGACCAGGAAAGATCTTTGCGGAAGCAGAAACCTTGAGGTGGGTGGATAAAACTCTTACAGACCAAAGGGCCTAAGAGAAAATAGCATGTGTGAAGGCTCCTGACAATTATTTGTTGGGCTGTGTAAGGATCATTGCAGAGTGAAGTAGACGGTTGTAAGGGAGGAACCAATGAAAGCCACAGTTTCATTGGCTAGACTATAAGGGATCACAAGAGAATCCATGCGAGATCTCAAAGGATGCCATATCATCTAGTGACTTAAAACAACAGAAACTTCAGAAATCCAGAATCTCAGAATCATCAAGGTTGGTTCCCTCTGCAGAGTGAAAGGGAGAAGACCCCCTCCTACATTTTTTCTTGCTTCTGGTGCTTTCTGAAACTTCTTGACTTTTAGACATGTTAATACTGGCTGACCTCCATCTGTGTGTTTCCTTCTCTGTGTTTCTGTGACTCCCCATTTCTGTTTCTTACATGGAAATTCTGATTAAATTGAGAACTCACACGAAACAGTAGAGTTTCCTCTCCACTCTAAATTTTCATAACTGCAAAAGACCTCAACCCAAATAAGGTCACATTTAAAGATTCTGGATGAGCTGACACTATGCATGACTGCATTTAACTAACATAAGAAAGCAGCAATGAAGCATCAAGAATATGTAAGAATCTATTCCCAAGTCATTAAGCCATTTGAGATTATGTGACTTGAGTTGGTAACAGAATATGTGGTGAGATCGGTCCTATTTGATCCATCTGTTAGTAGAAAAAATGAAATTTATGGATGTTCTGGGTTTTCTTTATTGCTTCATTAGAAAATAATAAAAAAATAAAACAATAAAGAAGCATTGATGTTTGAAATAGAAAGTGTTATATGACTGCCCCACACTTATTATTGTCTGCTTAAATCAATCATTACTAGAGAATTAATCTAAACTATGGTTTTCAAACAATTGCAAGAAAAGTAGTGACCCTTTCTTTTCTAGTTGTATATTGACAATTCTTCTTTGGCTTCTATTAATTAATATACTTTGTTTAAATTCAATAGAAACCAAATATTTATGTCCTCACCCATCTAAGAGGAAAGCAAAGACTAGTGTCTTAAAGAGTTCAGGAGTTCAGTTAAATTAAGAAAAAATATCAATGATACTCAGTATGAATTTCTGAGTATGCTGGTTAACAGTTCCAGTTTAAATCTTGATTTGTCTTCTAAGTTATAACTTCTGGGAGGTTGAACAGACAGGGAGATAAAAGAAAATTAAATAGTATAAATTATTCCAATGTTATATCAGATTCATAAGCAAATTTATTGTTATTCATGACAAAATTAAGACCAAGAATGGCCTTTATCTCACAATTGCCTCCCCATTAAAAAAATACAACAACCTATTAATTCAACAACATCTCTTATTTATTATTCCTGCAGTATTGTCACTTAGTAAAATTGACATTTGAAAGCCTCTTATCTAACATTAAGGTTTTTGTCCTCTTTTATTTTACTTTATCATTTAATAATTTTGGTTTGGGGACCATAATTAGCAGTGATGTGGGACCACTTTCAGCTCTGTGCTTGGCATTGCCCTGAGTGGTGTTCCAGGATCTTGTGCTCAGCCCATGGAGTTCTCTTTCATGTTCCCAATGAAAGCCTCACATTGTCCCTATAAGCATGGAATTCCCATGATTCCCCTTCTTGCCTGAAGTTCATCTTTCCCACTCTAAAGTTCTAGTTTGCAGGAGCTGGCTTAAGTGTCTCCTCTGATAAGATTTCTTGTGCCCGGCTGGAGCAATTATACAGCTGGTAGAGCACTTGCCTTGTTCCAGGCCAACTCAGCTCTGACCCTCAGCACCCCATATGGTTCCACAAGCCCCTCTGAAGGCCCTCAAGTCATGTTGGCTATTCCTAGCCCCCAATAAAACTACATTACCCCATGATAGAAGTTTATAGCACCAAAGCGTTTCCCTTTCACTAACAGATTATCGACCAACAGATTAGAGATCAGGAGACTTACTTTCAGTGCTTTTGGTACCTTATTTTCTTTTTTCATTGCACTTATCACAGCCTGTGATGAGATTTGTGCTTGTGTGATTTTGCAATTCAGTTGTGTACTGACAAGGAATCATATCTGAGTTAGACAAGATAATCTCCAAATGACTGGGAAGTCATTCTGCACAAAGAAATGCTAATTAAATTTTTGTTCAATGAATGAATACTCCTTCCTTTTTCTACCAGAACTATGTATTATATGTTATTTAACATTTCTAGCTATCTCTATATTTCACATCCCTCTAAGTACAAAGAATCCTGCAAATCCCTAATCAACAATTAATGACTCAACATAGTTTTTCACTCTAATGACAATTAACTTTGTACTTACTAACCAACTTTATTGTGTGTAAAGACCGGGGATACTCATTTATATAATACATAATTTTACAATTAAAATTATTTTCTTAACCTCTGATTTTATGTGTTATAGTGGAGGGAATACGTAAAACAGTATGGGTCTTAAAATAACATCTCATTCTGCAGAAATAATTTCTTCGTTCCAACAAACAAAGCCTTCTGATTCCTTTGAAAACTAAAGAACTTACTGAATCACTACTAACTTCACAAAAGTGCTCTTCTTGACTGACTGTGATTTTCTACAGCATACTGCACTTTATAAAGAGGACTGTATTGTTATTTCCTTGGGGGTAGGGAGATGATGTTGAATAATGCAAATGAGCACTCTCGAAGAGCATTCAATAATGCCTGTTCCTGAGTTAAGGGAAAATACTAATAAAGAATAAAGGAAATTTTTAGGTTATACATGCTTAATAATAGTAAATTATTACTTAATTTACTCATTACTTAAATAGTAATGAGAGCTTTTAGAATCTAGATTTTATTTTACATCAAATCATTCTAACAAAGAAGTTATATGTAGACATACAGAGCATTTGATTTTCTTAGGGGAACATTTTGTGCTAAAGTAAAATCATCCAACCTTTCTGGAAAGTAGGATAATTTGATTAAATGTCCAACAGATTTTGTACACTTGAAGTTTGCTGTAAAATTTTTTCATTCTTGGTTCAGATGTACTTTGTGTGGCATAATAACAATAATCATCTCTACTGATTTATGATAACCTGAAATAATACTGCTGAACTGGAAGAAACAGAGGAAGAGTAAGACCTTGATAGTATTCTTTCCAGTTAATTTAATTTCCAGTTAATTTGTTAATTTCAAGTCAGCAAAGTGATCTCTTAAAATTTCACTATTAAGCTAAGAGCTTAATAGTCATCATCAAGCTTAATTTCATAAAGCTTTGGGATCACTGTATCGCTGTCTTCCTGTTGTTCATCGATTTGCTCGAGCAGGCACCATTAAAATCTCAATACGTCCTGTAGTAAGCAAGTGTAGCCCAAGGGCATCTGCTTGCTCCAGGGACAGAAAGAGCTTCAAACCATTCTTCAGGTCATGGAATTGAGGTCCATAATTGTTACTAGTTTTTGTCATATCAAATAAAATACAGGTAGCTTGCCAGGTTCTGCCATGTTGGTGGTATACTCTCAGTAGAAGACTCTCATCTCGAGCACTTTTGCCAAGTAACTCAATAATTATAATTGCATAAATATAACATCTACCATAATAAAAAATATAATTCAAATCAACACCTTTCCTTTACTAGAAAAAAAATCTGAAAATACAGTGAAATAGTCAAGATGACCGACCATTACTTTCAGACCTGTATTACATAAATGGCCTCTTTTACTTTCTCTGTATTTGTCCAAAGCATCGTCCTTAGTGATGCACTGGTCAAATACTATCGTAATTCAAATAGGTGGTAAATATCAAGAAGGGAGGATAATTAATGCCTTATTTTTATGAAAAAATCCAGCAAAAAAGTGTTAGGTACCTGCTGGAGAGACTGTCCAGGAGAAGGGGGCTGCCCTGCGTGCCACAGACCCAGTGTCAGGGACAGGCAGAGCTTTGGTAAAGTTAGAATTTTAATAGTCAGATTCTTAAATAGTGACATATTGACTTCATGCAAAAGCATAACAATAAGGGGGCCAGAGTGATAGCACAGTGGGTAGGGCATTTGCCTTGCATGTGGCTGACCCAGTATCGATCCCCAGTATCCCATATGGTCCTCCAAGCACTGCCAGGAAGAATTCCTGAGTACAAAGCCAGGACTAACCCCAAAGCATGGCCTGGTGGAACCCAAAAAGCAAAATAATAATAATAATAATAACAATAACAAAAATCATTAAATATTTAAAGTAGTGTCAGGAAGCCACTGGGGTCCCCAATGATATCAGGAAAATGAGTTCCCTTCTACCTCCGAAGCCAGCAGGAATGGATGAAAACTCAGGAGTCCAGAGCAGTTTTAAAAAGGTTTTACTCTCACAGGTTCTGGTATACAATCCAGTAACAGGAAAACCCCAGACTTTAGGTTCCTGGGTGGGCCCTGGCCATGTGTAGGTTTAGAATCCTGGGCCAAGATGGCTGCTACCACGTGCTAAGGCCCAACAGGGAAGAGAAAGGAGAGGAGGAGCAGAGTGTGAAGAGGAGCCAAAATGGCCAAAAAGCCCTTTCTTCTTTCTCCTAGTTTAATTTATAGATAGAAGCCCGCCAAAACCTTCCAGCCCAGCCCATCGTGGCCTGGGCTATCTGAGAGGAAGCCAAGTAAATGGCCATATTGAAATGCAGATCTTCAGTTGGGCCCTTTGCTCAAGCTTCACAATGCCAGAGCTGACTCCCTGAGATAAAATCTCCCTAGCAGAGTGGGAGGGGCTGCATCTCTGAACCAGAAAGCAGTTCAGAATGTAATTTGTAGAGAATGACATTGATACTTCTTACCATGAATATATAGCCAGCTGATTCCAGACTCTAGATTCCACTAAGGTTCAAAATCCATCAGAATAATTCACTTTGGCATTACCTTTAGAATCAGAGACACATCAGTTTGCCCTGAGGTGCACTGGCATGTCTCTTTGAACTAGGAGAACTGATTACATCATGGTTGCTCCGACGCGGGCCAAGTACTCTTGTAATATCTACATGTATGTCCCTCGTGGGGACCTGTGGGGATAGGAAGAGTATTGAACTGGAGCAAACAAGATTCATAAGAATATTTATGCCATATAAAATCATGAAATCCATCCATTTCTACCCAAGCTCCCATTGTGTCTGCTCTGGAGATTCCCTAAAAGCAGGGAGCAGCTCTTAGCATAAGTGTAGCTGGAGCCTAAAGCTCAGTAGGGCGTGTCACCCAACAAGGGGGTATTTAAGGTGTTTAAGGTATAGTCTGGACAGTATGAAACAGAGAGGGAAGACTCCTCATTCTTTCTGAATTATTATCCAACCTGGAGTGGACCTTCTTACATCTGATACAGTGAGCATATAGTCAGACAAGGTTTAAGGAAATGTTGCAATTTATGATTTCAAGATATCAAATAATGGTTGACTGGCATGACTTTCACAGGTTCTCAAGGTGTGCACACTATTAGCATTTGAAACAAATTCTATATCATTTGTGTTGTGTGTGTGAGAGCGCGCGAGTGCATATGTGTGTGTGTATGTGTATACAGCTTTCATTTCTCTGATTTACTTTTCCTTTAGGGAGTGGTGGTGGTAGTGGTGGTGGTGGTGGTGGTGGTGGTGGTGGTGGTGGTGGTGGTGATGGTGGTGGTGTTGTTGGTGGTGGTGGTGGTGATGGTGGTGGTGGTGGTGGTGATGTTGTTGTTGGTGGTGATGGTGGTGATGTTGGTGGTGATGGTGGTGATGGTGGAGGTGGTGGTGGTGGTGGTGGTGGTGGTGGCTGTGTGGTGGGTGGTGGTGGTGGTGGTGGTGGTGGTGGTGGTGGCTGTGTTGGTGGAGATGGTGGAGGTGGTGGTGGTGGTGGTGGCTGTGTTGGTGGTGATGGTGGAGGTGGTGGTGGTGGTGGCTGTGTTGGTGGTGGTGGTGGTGGTGGTGGTGGTGGTGGCTGTGTTGGTGGTGATGGTGGTGGTGGTGATGGTGGTGGTGATGGTGGTGGTGGTGGTGATGGTGGAGGTGGTGGTGATGGTGGTGGTGGTGGTGGTAGTGATGGTGGTGGTGGTGGTGTGGTGGTGGTGGTGGTGGTGGTGGTGGTGGTGGTGGTGGCTGTGTTGGTGGTGGTGGTGGTGGTGATGGTGGTGGTGGTGGTGGCTGTGGTGGTGGTGGTGGTGGTGATGGTGGTGGTGGTGGTGGTGTTGTTGGTGGTGGTGGTGATGGTGGTGGTGGTGGCTGTGTTGGTGGTGATGGTGGTGGTGTTGGTGGTGATGGTGGTGGTGGTGGTGGTGATGGTGATGGTGGTGGTGGTGGTGGTGGTATCTCCCAGGAGGATGCAGGAGGCCCAGGGATTCCCCAGCAAGATGTCAGTTGGGACCATAGTACAGTCCAAGGCCCTGAGTACATTCATGGAGCTCCTCAGGCCTGTGGTCTCTGAGATGATCTGGGTCATCCGGATTATGGCTGAGGCTAACAGATCTTCACCTATAGATTCCTGGGGGAAAACGTGGCAGTGAGGGGGTATTTAGGGGTGCGTCACATTCATGCAAGCACCTTAGCCCTGTACTGTCTCTCTAGCCCTGTCTATGGTTTTCATATAGTTTACTATTTCCACCCTCTTCCTTTGGGAGAGGGGTGCCATGACTAAATAAACAGAATAGTTATAAAATTTTCTTTCACAATATAACAAAAAATATTTGTAACTAAAACTGATTAACAGGTTTTATTATGTGACAGATTTAATAGTTTTCATTCCATAAATAATTTGTGACATATTTCAAAAGTCAATGGAAAAAACAGGAAAAAACAGCATTTTAATTATAGTCCACAATCCCATGTACCTGGAGTAGAAAATACCTAGGTTTTAAATCTTAATGCCAGAGATCTATACTGTTCAAAATAATCATATGATAAATTTCCTAAAAGGTATTTATTTATTCTCCAGAGTCATCCATTGAAGAACTTTCTTTTTCTTTTACTTTCTTCAAAATATTTACAAATTGAAAAGAAAAACTGATGCCAGGAAAATCTTGTAACAATTGTTTGTTTGCAAATTTTTCAGACATACTTCCAAAGTCTTTTCAAAACAGACCATTTCTTGGCTAGATTAAATACCTTGCACAAATTAAGTGCACAATAACAAGTTTCTTTTCAGAAACCTTACATCACTAACATTATGTGACCTTTAGAGAAGAGGATACAAATCTAAGGAGACAGGTAACATGGGCTTACAGCTTTAAAAATATATTAGAAATAATAAACTATAATTTTGATTTTTATTATTGCTTTTATTACCGTCTGCTGACAAATTCTACCCACAGTATTCAGGTCTCACTTCTGTTTCTGTGTTTATGGGCCATTCCTAGCAAGGCTGGGTCATAAGTTTTTTGCTAATGGAAATAAAATAAAATTTTATATACAATAATAATTTTTACAATTCACTGGAAAAATATATGGATATATATTAGAGTCCATGTCTAAGAATATTTGCCACAAATTCCAATGGAGTATAAATTTCAACTAGAATTGTTGAAATTATCATTTCAACAATTTCAAAATTATAGTAGAAACTATAATTTCTACTCTAAATGGTAACTTTAGCAGAAATAAGATATTTTAATTGCCTTTGCTTGAGAGCACTATCACATGCATCCTTACTCTTCCTTTTCCATATTTCCTCTTCTAAGACATATGCAAATAGTTATGATTCTTTGGGACATTTGACTGTGGAAATGCGAAGATGAAAACTGGCCACTTCTACTGCAATTTAGACAGCCTGAGAATTCACAAACCCATGATTTCATAAATTTCATAAAGCATCATTTTTCTTTCTAATAGCATTGTCTATTAGAATCTAATCTCATATCTAAAGACATGAGAGAAAATCCCAATAAAAATTTAGCTGAAAATCAGAATCATATTGATCAGTGATGAAACTGATATAGCTTGAGGAAGAGTAGAAAAGAGGAAAAACAAACGCTCTGAAAGTACAGAGAAAAGGGGATCCTTTGTGCACAGCTGGTGGGAATGTAAGCAGAGGCACTGACTGTGGAAAACAGTATGGCGATTCCTCAAAAAAAAATTAAAAATGGAACTACCATATGATTCAGCAATTCCCCACTTCTGGCTATTTATCCGACAAAGTAAAACACTAACTTGAAAAACTATACACAGCCCCATGGTAACTGCGACATTATTTATAGTAGCCCAGAAACAGAAGCAACCCTCAATAGATAGAGGTGAGGGGTTTCCCAAAGCCCCTGGGCAGCCACAAGGCACCAGGTGCATCAATCAAGGTCTACACCCTGCCTCCCACCCGGGCAGCAGTCAGTCTACCTAAGGAGGAGCCAGCCTGAATCCCCAAAACCTTGTTGCCCCACCTACAGTCAGGAGTACCAGGGCATGCCCTATCCCCTACCTAGACATCACTCAACCCCCTCAATTATATTGGAGTCACATAAGAGGTTATAAGAAAGAAGTTTGTTAGACTGGAGAGATAGTACAGTGGGTAGGGTGTTTGCCTTGCATGCAGAAGACCTGAGTTCATCCCTAGCAAACAATATGTTCCCCGAGCACCACCAGGAGTAATTCCTGAGTGCAGAGCCAGGAGTAACCCCTGAGCATCGCTGGGTGAGACCCAAAAGCAAAAAAAAAAAAGATAAATTTGGGGAAATATGCTCCCCCAGAGACATGAGCAGCTAGAGCCACAACACAGATGGGGCAGGTCGCTGACCCCACTGGTCAGAGAGGGATGCCCCAACATTATGAGTGGCTGGATCCCGTCATGCAGAGAAGGCAAAACCAGGCAAGATGAAAAGATGAAGGAGTTTAACTGAAGTACTGGATGGTGACAAAAACTCTGGAAGATCCTCATCAGATCTTTGGAAACAAACTGAAGAAGACTTTAGGACAACAATGCTCTCGGTGTTGATTGATCAAAGGAAACAAAATTGAATGGAGCATCAAAAAGTCAAATTGGTGCTTTTAAAGGCAAGGTACACAACCCCACTTAAAAGGACAATATAAGGAAGAGGGAGGTCGAGGGGAAAATGAAGAGAACTTAAGAGACGCAGTAGACAATGCCAGGAAGAACTGCCTCAGATCTGTAGGAATTCCAGGAGAGGGAAGCAGTAAATGTGGAATTGAAATGGAAAGACCTGAGATGTGGGAAGAAGCAGGTACTCTGGTGACAGGACAGGTGTGACACAGGAAATGATATAAACATAAAACATAATTAAATGTACACTGGGTAAATGATAGCATCTCAATAAAATTCATAAATAGTAAATAAGTAAAATAGTGTTCAAAAATCTCAGTTATCTAAAAATCAACAAAGGAAGTAGGATTATATGTTGATTTTTTTTCTTTTTGGGTCACTCCTGGCCATGCTCAGGGGTTACTCCTAGCTCTTCGCTCAGGAATTACTCTTGGTGGTTCCCCAGGGACCATATTGGATGCCGAGGATAGAACCTGGGTCAGTCGCATGCAAGGCAGATGCCCTACCCACTGGACGATCACTCCGGCCCTATGTTGAAAAATGTAATTCCATTTTGAAAGAAATAGAAGGGGACTCCAGAAAATGGATAAATATTTTATGCTCAGGGTTGGAAGGATTAACATTGCAAAAATGATCATTCTAGTTAAAACAATGCATGATTCAAAACAATTCCTATCAAAATACAAATGAACTTAGAATTCTAAGTCAAGAACATTCTAAGTCAAGGACTTAGAATGAACACTTCTAAATGTGTAATGAAGTCATAAAACTCCCCAATAGTGAAAGCAATTCTGCAATAAAAGAAGCGAGAGTTTTATACATACTTATGATGAATATCATTCAACTATAAAAGGAAGGAAAACTTGGAATTTGTGACAATTTGGATGGACTCTGAAGACATTAAACTAAGTGCAATAAGCCAGATGGAGAAACACAAATGTCATATGGCATCATTTATATGTGAAATCTAAAACCAATAAACAAAACAAACAAACAAAGCTGAACTGATAGATACAGAACAGACATTTTTGTTACAGAATTTGCACAGAACATGAGTTCAAAGATAAAAGATTTGAAAGTTACTAAATGTTACTAAAGGACTATATCTTAAAAGTTCTTTCAAGAAAGAAAACAAGTTTTCAGCACTGTGTGGTGATGCATGTTACTAAATGTACTGTGTCGATCTTTTTACTATATACTTGATCACTTGATCACTTGAATCCCGTTATTCATCGATTTGCTCGAGTGGGCGCCAGTAACATTTCCATTGGACCCTATCACGTGCCAATGTAGCCCAATGGCATCTGGTTGATTCAGGAATATGAAGAGCCTTGTCAAGACCCCTGAAGGAACGGTTTGAGGCTCTTCATATTCACTATATAAACAAATATTAAATTATGTTGCTGTACCCTAAATAAATTCAGTTTTATGTCAATTACATCTCATAAAATTGGGTGACTATCATAAGAAATTAATGACAACTTTCTTTATAAAAATATCATATAAAAGTTTCTTTATTAAAAAAAGATAAAAATATCAGTTAAGATTTTATCTGCCAAAAGTAATCATTTATTGAGACAATAAGATCTATTCTGGGGGTCAGAGAGATAGTCCTAGGGTTTAAGCATTTAACTTGCATATGTGTGAACCTAATTTGATCCCTGGAACCGTGAATGGTCCCCTGAGCACCATCAGAAGCGAATACTGACCTCAGAGCCAGGAGTAAGCCTTGAGTACTGAGGAGGCATTCCCTCTCCAAAAAATTAGAAAAAATATATATTTTTAGCAATATTTTAGATAAAAATTTCAAATATATTTCAAATATATTTTGAAATAAATTGTGCACATTCACACAATTTTATGATTTAATCAATGAGAAGGAAAAACTCTAAAAACACCGGTAAAAGATACATTTCTAGCTGATTTGTTACAAAAAAGATAAGTATAATGGAAATTTCACAATATACCATTTTGAGAACCAATGGTATATTGATAAGTTTGTGTTATCAATTTATTTTGCTTTTGCAGTCCCACCCAATGTTCAGGACATACTCCAGGCATTACTGATATTATTCAGGAAGCTACCAGTGTCGTTTTGATATGCCAAATACCAGTAACAATTACAGACCTCATTCCCATGACCTGATAGAATGGTTTGGGGCTCTTTATGTTCCTGGCGCAAGCAGATGCCCTTGAGCTCTACTAGCATGAGACAGGACATATGGAGATGTTACTGGGGCCCACTCGAGCCAATCGATGTTGAACGGGAAGACAGTGATACTGACAGTGATACTGACAGGCCTTCCTGGACCATATGGGATTTCATGGATAGAAACCAGATTGGCCACATGCAAACAAACACCTTCCCAGCTCCAGCCCCGGTGTCATGAACTTAAACAGTACTTGAGATAAAAATCAACACAAGAAAACCTAAAATGTCTAAATACAGCTCATGTATGAATTAAACCTGTTGAGGTTTACAAACCTGTCTACAATAACAACACAAAAAAGCTTTTAAATGAAAAAAAAATATTTTCTAAAGTGATAAACAAGTTCACTTGTCATGTCCACTGGTGATACATGACACAGCATATTAACAAAGACTGGATTTATGACTCTTCTTTCTATAAACTCCTTATCATTAAACAATATGTAGCTCAAAACCCCCTAGAAAGAAAAGGTGCAGAAGTGTGTAAGAAAAATAGACAAATCATTAATATAATTATTTCTATATTTATGCCTATTTTTCAATTTGAATGAATAGGTAGTCATTTTGTAGTTTTGTGTTTTTTATCATTTCAAACAATAATATGCATATACCTAACTTTATATTTCAAATTAATTTATAATGGGATCAAAGAGACTTCCCCAAATTATGTATGCTTTACATCCCATAAGTCCTGTTAATTTCCTTTTTCACTGGGATGATTTCAACTATAACTTTCTTGTTCTTAAATATGCACAATTTTACAATTTTCTCATTCTTAGTTTTTAGTGGACAGAGGCGCTCATTATATACCCAACAAAAGATCCTATAAATGATAAAAATTCAATAATAAACAACTTTTTCAAGAGTAGAGTGAATTTCGCAGTATTTGCTATTATTATGGCACCTATCCTATAATGATTAGAGCTCAGAGGAATATGGAGAGCTTTCATTTCTTTTCTGCCTTCCTCAAAATGCTTTATCTCCACCTTCCAGTCAACTTTCTGCAGTACTGACTTAGGTTAGCCAAGGGTTTCCCACGAACCTCGCTCTGTTCTGGCCTTGTACATGTACCCTTGGTGCATTAATATTCTGAACATACTTCACATGTCCTACGTGGCTCCCAAAAAGATAAGCTCCCCTCCTACACTGGACTAAAGGCCTCTGTCTTTCTGGTTCCTGGCTCTATTCTGACCTCTAGTGACCACTGCAGGGAACCACTCGGTCTGAAGTCCTTGAATATACATCGTACAATATAAATGTGGTTTAAACGCCTCAGTGAGGATTCACCTAGAATCGGTTACTCCTGCGAAGCACAAAACTTTAATTGTAAACAAAGAAATAGTTTGCTGAAAATTAAGCTATTCCATATAGAAAATTAATCCTATTTTACAGGAAAAAAACTTAATGGAATTTGCTTTTGCATCGTTTTCCTTCATTTCGCGCTACTTCCAGAATATCTGATAAAGACAGCCTAGCAAATTGGCATTAAGGTTGCCCTGAGCTAAGTTCTTCCAGAATCATAACTAATTTAAGCCAAAAAATGGAGCTAAGTAAGCTTCTGCTGGGTTTGACATCATCAATTATTGGAATGAATAGCCCTTGGAATTACCTGCATTGAAGGTCTTTCTGAATAACAATGTGTTTGGTTCCCTGATGCTGGAGGGGAGCTGGCACAAAACAAAGGCGTGAAGGGGAAGGACAGACCCAGAAGATCTTTCTCCTCAGTGGGAAGCTTACCGAAGAGGAGAGGGAGAGAGGATTGGATGTTTCACTGATGGAGTTGGAAGTAGACATTGGTGAAAACGTGTTACCGCTGTTAACATGTATGAGACTAACTATACTTAAAAAAAACTGACTAAAATACCCACGGCCCCACAAAGGCCAAGTAAAGGAGTATTTGAGGTTCTGGAAAATATGAACCAGCATTGTAGATCTTATGAGTGGCGCAGAACCTTTCAAAGTCATCTGAGACACCCGACTATGTAAGCACAGTAAGGAATAGAAAGGATACATTCGGAAAAGCTGAGTGCAGTGCCAGGAGTAGCCTGAACACGGTGTGGTCCCCAAAGAGAACAAAATGAAACTACGTGCTGAAGAGATAGGTGAGAGGCAGGGCACTGTTCTTGGACGCACTGTCCCTGGTAATGTAGGCAGGCAGACAGGGGGTCCCCACAGGGCAATGAATTCTTTCCCTAAGGCTGTCCAGAGTCACCTTTTGGAACAAGGAACCAAGACTTGATAAGACCCATTAACCAACACAAACCCTGAGGTTGCTGGATCAACCTTTCTCTGCCCAGCCCTTAATCCAAATATATTCCAGGACAGAAGATCCAGCAGGAACAAAGGTCAAGAAAAGGAGATTTCGGGTGGAGCGATAGCTCAGCGGGTAGGGCGTTTGCCTTGCACACAGCTGGATTCGATCCCTGGCATACCATATGGTCCCCCTAGCACCGCAGTGCAGAGCCAGGAAAAACCCCTGAGCATTGCGGGTGTGACCCCCAAAAAGCAAAAAAAAAAAAAGAAAAAAAAAAAAGAAAGAAAAGGAGATTTTCAAAGAAGAGCACTCCCAAAGTCTACTCCCTTGGCAGCCCTAGCAACCTAGGTTGAAGCCCCTTATGGGAGTAGCTTGGGAGAAATCTATAAAAGCTGTCCTGACCAAAAGGACAGCGGCGCACATGCTGCCTGGGCACTGCCTGAGCCCATGTGGTCGAGCACATGAGGTGCCCGAGCAGGCGTGTCTCCCACATCTCCCCTCTTGAGATGTGTACTCTCTCTCACTTCCCTCTTCCTTCCCCATCCTGAAACCTCCTAATAAAATCTGTTTTACTACACTGTTCATTGACTCCTGAAAATTCTTTTCTGCAAGGAAGACAAGAACCCTGAGCAAACCCTGGGTAAGGCCTAGGACTGACTTGCCTTTTATCAGTCCTTAGCCTGCCCAGCAGGTCCTGGGCGGCAGAGGCAGCTGGGGAGAAAGCGACCATCTCTCCCCCTTCTGGCCTCACATAAGCCACCCGTGAGGCCCACCTGCATCACTGGGATCCCCATAAGGATCATAGGGTGCCCTGAGCTTGTCAGGAGTGATCCATGGGTGCAGAACCAGGAGTAAGCCCAGGGCACTGCACAGTGTGGCCCTCAAATAAAACAAATAAAAAAGAAAAGGTACAAGCGGTGGTAATAATTCCAAGGAAATGTAAAGTACTGATTCTGTTGCAGGTGGACCCCATGGGTGACTTATGTGAGGCAGGAAGAGGAGAGAGATGGTCTCTTTCTCCCCAGCAGCCTCTGCCACCCGGGATCCGCTGGGCAGGCTTAGGACTGATAAAGTCTTCGATGAGCCCCTGTTGGGGCGTGGGCCTGAGCCCCACCAGCCCCACGAGGTGGCAGTTAAGCCATACCTGATGCCCGCTTGATCTCTAGGCACGGGAGTTAATCCCCACCACCCGAGGTTTCTCAGGGAGCCACGGACTCAGGCTGGGGCGAGGAATTGCTCTTTGCAGGAAAGGAAAGTCAGTCCTAGGCCTTACCCAGGGCTGCCTTAGGGTTCTTGTCTTTCTCGCAGAAAAATAATTTTCAGGAGTCAACGAGCAGTGAAGTAAAACAGGTTTTATTGAGGAGGTTTTAGGAGAGGGGGAGGGGAGAGAAAGTAAGAGAGAGAGAGCATACATCTCAAGAGGGGAGATGTGGGCAACACACATGCTTAGGCACCGCATGTATTTGGCCACATGGGCTTAGGCAGCATGTGTGTCCATGCAGCATGGCGCGCAAGAGGCAACATGTGTGCCCAGGCAGCATAGCGCCGCTGTCCTTTGTTCAGGACAGCTTTTATAGATTTCTCCCCAAGTTACTCCCATATGGGGCTTCAACCTCGGTTTCTAGGGCCCCGTTGCCAAGGGGAGTAGACTTTGGGAGTGGTCTTTTTGACTGGAATGCTTTTGGAGTCTTCTGTGAGCTGGATGCTGGGCGGAAGGCTGATTTATCTTTCTTAGGAGGGTTAGTTATCTAAAGCCTTTAGAAGGGTCAGTGGCCTATGGGCTTCATACATTCCCTTTTGGCCTTCCCTTTCCCCAGGATTTATTGTTGATAATGGTCTTGTCAAGTTTGCTTTTGGCTTTCAATCAGGTGTGGCTCTGGATCTCTTCTTCAGGAATTTTATTGCCATGTGGAGCCCTCCTGTCTGCCTGCCTACAACAATTCCACATTATAGTTGTGTTACTTAAGAAAACTAGAAATAGATTTGGGGTAATTCCCTTGCTTCCTGTTAATTATTCATAATAAAATTATATTTAATATAATCAATTAGCTGATAAATTTCTATTGAAATGTTTCAATAGAATGATAACACTACCAATTATACTTTTATAATTAATTTTTGTTTTGTATAGTGACATGAAGAAATTGCAAGTAGCCAATAATACCTAAAGTCCCTTTAAATGGCCAATCAGAGCTGTCACTATTAATGGATGAGGTTCTCCACAGGTTGCTTTTAATCAAAGTGAGGTCTGGAAAAGAATAAATTGTGATGTTTTTTATTTGTTTTGCATATATTATTCAGTATTTACTTGTGCTATATTTTCCACAACCACTGCCCACAGACATGCTACGTTACTACAGATTCATTAAATTGATGGTACTCAACAAAGGTGCACATCCTAAGAGAAGAGCTTCATTCAGCTGTGATTCTGAAAAGGTGGCATCATTTCCTTGGTTAATCTTTGTAGAAGTGGCAAGTTGATAACAGTAGGTATATCTTATGTTGTAAATATCTTTTCCAAATCCCAAATGTGTAAGTATATATGGACTTGGGAGTTTAAAAATCAGTCTATTTCTTTATAAAACAGTCGATTATTAAGTGTGAATGAATGTAAATGAAAATACAAATGAAAAAAATCCCAAACTGTCAGTATTTTCATAGTCTATGGTAATATACATTAAAAAACTCTAAAGATTCCACTAAAATACTAGAAACAGTAAATGACTATGATATAAACATGGTTGCGAAAAATCAATTACCTTTCTGTATTCAAACAGTAAACTAGCAGAAAGAAAATTTTGAAAAATATTTGTAATCATATAAAATGAAAAATTCAAATTTAACAAAAGCCCTTATGTAATGGAAAATTGTAAGAGAGTACTAGAGGAAATAAAAAAATAAATGGAAAATAACCAATCTTCACAGTCTGAAAGAATTAACATTGTTAAAAACGGTTTTCTCCTAAAGCAATATATAGTCAGTGCAATTTCTATCAAAATTCCAGTGGAATTTTTCAACAAAAAATAGAACAGCCACACTATTTTATGGAATCCCCAAAGACCCCAAATTGCCAAAGCAATCCTAAAAAACAAAAGTGGTATAACTCTCCATGACTTTAAGTCACAAAGTGATGAGAACAGAAAAAGTATGGTATTAGAACAAAAACACAAATGAATGAAACAAAATTTAGAGTCCAAAAATAAACCTACCCAAATATAAACAACTAAATGATGGCAAAAAAGTCAAGTATATAATACAGGAAGAACACTCTGTTTAATAAATGAAACAGCTTACATGGTAAAGAATGTAACTAAACCTATCTTTTATCACTGTCACTGTCTTCCCGTTCATCATCGATTTGCTCGAGCGGGCCCCAGTAACATCTCCATATGCCCTGTCTTATGCTAGTAGAGCCCAAGGCATCTGCTTGCTCCAGGAACATAAAGAGCCTCAATCCATTCCGGAATGAGGTCTATAATTGTTACTGGTATTTGGCATATATATCAAATACAACACGGGTAGCTTGCCAGGCTCTGCCGTGCAGGTAGCATACTCTTGTAGGCATCTTAAGTCCAGCATTTATTGATGAACAGCGCAGCCGCTTGCGGCCGCACGAGCTGGGCGCTGATAGGCTGGTCTGCTGGGTGGAGGTCTGATGAGAGAGAAGTCCGGATGTGGAAAATGGAGGCCCTCATGGAGTGGGGGGGTCATCTGGCTTGTTGAGTGGTTCTGCTGGGATGGTGGGCCAGGGCTAGAACCCACCATCCCTCCCGGGCGCCTCGTGAGTGGCTGGTCACAGGGAGAGCCAGTAGCAGCTCTGCCCCATGTCTGCCCCATGTCTGTCTATCTTTTATAACAGATATAAAACTAAATTCAAATAGATTAAAGATATAAATTTAAGAAAGGTCTGGACCCATAAACTATAACAGAAGAAAACACAGACCTTAAGCTCATGGACATATGAGGTTATATATTTGGCATATCTTTGAGTCTTAGAATCCCAGCAAAGAAAGAACAAGCTAAAATAAACAAATATAACATAATGTAAGAAAGAAAGAAAGAAAGAGAGAGAGAGAGAGGAAGTAGAAAAAAAACGAATGTCAACCTACATAATTAAGGAAGATATTTGCAACTCAAATATGAAAAGGGTGTGATAATATTGCAAATATATAATGAACTCATTCAAGGTCAGCGCAATAGCACAAAGGTCTGGAGTGATGATTTGCTTTGGGGAGCCATAACACTACATGGTGCCCCAACCAATCTCCAAGCACTGAGCCTGGGCTAGCTCCTGAACACTGCTGGGTACGGCCCCCAAACAAGCAAAAACAAATAGGGATGGGAGAGACACTGTTCCAAAGAAGACAAACAGATGGATAATAGGCACAAGAAAAAAAATGTCTATTTTCACTTACTAGTGAGGAGATAAAATCAAAACCTAATGAGATATTGTTCCACATGTATAAGGCTATTCCTAAAACAATAAGAAGGCTGAGTGCTGAGGTTATAAGGGGGAAAATGACCTGGCCACAAGGACACTGTTGTGGAAAATAAAATTGTTCTGGGACATAGAAACATAGAAAAAACTAGAAACATAGAAAGAAAACCCAGAAAAGTGGGTTCAAGTAATCAGTGGCCTGGAGATGGAGACAGAACATGGAAAAAGAACTAAATAGCTTAGAACACTGGAAAAGGGTGTAGAAATCCCACAATTAGGGGTTATAAGCACGGATCTGATACAGTCATTCCATCATGGGAATAGAGAGCTCATAAAAATTCCTGCTACTTCCAATTTTGCTGTGACCTCACCAAGCCGGCTTCAGAGATCCAGCTGCCAGAAGTAACATTTTTTAGTGTCTTGGTTGCTTATTGCCTAAGTCAAATTCTTACCTTTAAGGGTTAAAAACAATAAGCCAAATAAGCAAGCAAAAAAATATCCTTCATGCTGCATTCATAGTTTAAAAATTTTCTCCCATAATACCTTTTATGTAGGTATATGCTTTCACACATGTGAATTATATTGGATTTCTCCCTGCTTCTATTCTGATTTGGCAACACACCTTTCCTTATTGGACAGCAGAGATTCGCAACCCTCTCTGCACCTTGGATCATCTAGGGAACTTGTGAAATATGTAATTGCATGGACTCCACCCTACAGTAATTAAATCTTGATTTCTTGGGATGAAAGCATCCAGCTTTATAGGTGCTCCCCAGATGTTTCCAATGGACAGCCAGCAGTCAGGGATGAGGTTCATCGCAAAACCTGAATGAGTAGAGACTAAAATTTACAGAGCATCAAGATAGATAGATAGACAGATAAATAGATAGATAGATAGATGGATAGATGGATGATGGATGGAGGGAGGGAGAAAGGGAGGGTTAGTTGGTTGGATAGATGGATGGATGGTTGGATGGATGGATGGATTTATGGATGGATTTATGGATGGTCCGACGGACAGATGGACAGATGAATAGATGGATGGATGGATGGATGGATGGACAGATGGACGGACGGACGGACGGACGGATGGATGGATGGACAGATGGATGGATGGATGAATGAACAGATGAAAGGATGGATAGATACATAGATGCATAGATACATAGACACATAGATATATATGGATAAAGATGTAGATATAGATATACATATATAAATATATTGGGTGGTAGTAGACAATTTTTTTCAGCTGAAAGAACCATGTTCTCATCCAACTCTCACAATTTGGGGACCAGGAATGTGAGCCAATGGGTCACAGAAAATTAAGAGTGCCCAACTACTATATGCTGATGATTTTAAACTGTGTTCCTCTCTCAACCTCACTCTTGGCTTTTGGACTAGTATTGCAACATTCCAAAGGTGTTCTAATTCATTACCCTCAATAGTGTAGTCAGATTTTATCTACTACCTTTTGAATCTATCTGGATTAGGTGTCCAGATTTCCTTTCACACTCAAACTGAGCTGCAGTCAGCCCCTCAGGAATGACACAAGTACCTCAAATTGAATGAGTCTAAAACTGAACTTTCTTCTTTTTATGCCTCTCTTCAGCCAAATTGGTAGTGGCATGATTCATCACATCATCCGAGCTAGAACTGTCATTCTTGATCATTTCCTTCATTGCCTCCTACATGAATCATGATCACTGGCTTGACTTTCTCTATTCTCTGGACACCATTCTCCTTAACACACTTGCCCTTGTCTTTTCCCGAGTTAAAAATCATCTCCCACAGCATTACCAATTCAGTGCCTCAAATTTCCAGTACTTTCTTTCTCTACTCCATCAACTATGCAGCTGTTGGAGTGAAAACATAAACTTGATTCACTGTTCTCTTATCGTATAGTGTCAGCCCAGAACAGAATGAGATACTATCGCTTAAGATGAACTTGAGTCCCTCTGTGGGCTGATATCCGTTGCCCTATAACTCCTATCACTCTTTGCTAGGACTCAATAATTAAGAAAAATAAATTGCTTATGGTCTCCACCCACCCTGCTTTTGTGTGACTTTTTAATGTTTTTTATTTGAAATACCCCGGCATCACCTAGAACTCATTTTTGTTGTATCTTTTAGATGGAACTTTACTTGCCTCATATCCTCCTCATTCCTTCTAATGCTTTGCTAATATTCCATCCATTCCCTATGGCCAACAGTCACATGAGGAGATGTTCTTTGCTGTTGGTCATCATGGAAGTACAAATAAAACCATCCTGAGATTGCACATCTGATAGAATGGAAATTATTAGAAAGACAAACAATGAAAGTTAGGTACGATGTTGGTAGAAATGCATATTGACATAACTAATATGAGAAACAATTGAAGACCTTAAAATTGTTAATAGCTATCATATAAAATTAAAATTCTAGATATTTACCAAAAGATTATAAAAGTACTAGTTTGGAATGAAATATGAATTTCATATTGAAATTCAATATTGGTAGTAGACATATTGAAATTCAATATGAATTTCATATATGAATTTCAACCCGGATCATCAACACCCACCCTGCAGCATTTTTTTTTTTCAATCTGGCCCAGGTATGCTGAACCAGAGACTCTCAGACATGGGGCAGAGCTGCTACTTGCTCTCCCTGTGCCCAGCTGCTCATGAGGTGCCCAGGAGGCATGGCGGGTTCTAGCCCTGGCCTGCCACCCCAGCAGAGCCTCACAACAAGCCAGATGACTCCCCCTACTCCTTGGGGCCTGCTATTTTCCTCATCTGGACTTCCCTCTCATCACAACTCCACCCAGCAGACCAGACTATCACAGCCCAGATCATCAACACCCACCCTGCAGCAGTTTTTTTTTTTTTTTTTTTCAATCCGGCCCAGGTATGCTGAACCAGAGACTCTCAGACATGGGGCAGAGCTGCTACTTGCTCTCCCTGTGCCCAGCTGCTCATGAGGTGCCCAGGAGGCATGGCGGGTTCTAGCCCTGGCCTGCCACCCCAGCTGAGCCTCACAACAAGCCAGACGACCCCCCTCTACTCCTTTGGGGCAGCCATTTTCTTCATCCGGACTTCCCTCTCTTCACAACTCCACCCAGCAGACCAGACTATCACAACCCAGCTTGCGCGACCTCTAGTGGCCGCGCAGTTCATCAATAAATGCTTTATTTAGAGGTGACTACAACAGTATGCCACCCGCGCAGCAAGCCTGGCAAGCTACTCATGTAGTATTTGATATGCCAAATACCAGTAACATTTATATTAGGTCATTCCCATGACCTAATATAATGGTTTGAGGCTCTTTATGTTCCTGGAGCAAGCGGATGCCTTTGGGTTCTCCTAGCATGACACAGGACATATGGAGATATTACTGGTGCCCGCTCTAGCAAATAGATGATTAACGGGAAGATAGTGATAGTGATAGTGATAGTGATGAATTTCATATTCTTTGTATCACGGCACACAACAGCCAACACAGAGAAATATCTAAGCACACCACGGCAGGTGAGCAGATAAAGAGTATGGGGGGCCGGAGTGATAGCCCAGCGGGTAGGGCATTTGCCTTGCACGCGGCCAGCCCATGCCGGCCCAGGTTTGGTCCCCGGCATCCCATATGGTCCCCGAGCACCGCCAGGAGTTATTCCTGAGTGCAGAGCCAGGAGAAACCCTGAGCATTGCTGGGTGTGACCCAAAAACAAAAAAAAAAAAAAAAAGAGTATAGGGATATATAGCCAATATAAGTCTGTCCTATTTAAAAATAAGGCATTCTTGCCATCTATGAAAATGCAGTTTGGGGGAATTATCATAAGTGAAATGTCAGAAAGAGATATACAAATATATGATTTCACTCATTTGTAAAAGAAAAAGGAACCAAGCAAATAAACAGATGAAACAAAAGCAAAATAAACTTGGACAACAATGTTTCTCAGAGGGGAGAGACAGATGGCAGAGTTAAATGGGCGGTGGCATATGATGACTGAATACTTGTGGTAGGTGTGTGGTGATAGGTACAATTTCAAAGCTAAGACGGTATACTGTGCCACCACTATCTTCTATATTTTTTTTGCTTTTTGGGTCGCACCCAGCAATGCTCAGGGGTTTCTCCTGGCTCTGTACTCAGGAATAACTCCTGGCGGTGCTCGGGGACCATATGGGATGCCAGGGATCGAACCCTGGCCGGCATGGGCCGGCTGCGTGCAAGGCAAACGTCCTACCCACTGGGCTATCGCTCTGACCATATCTTCTAAATTTAAAATAAACATCTTCTGTTTGAATTTAGTGACTGCACTCTGTGCTCACCAGCTGGACAGGTTCTGGCACAAATGAATGATGAACACGTCTCATGAAAATGGGACTCAGTATATTCTTCTTCCAAGGCTCGTCACTAAACCTATTTACGATATCTTTTCTCTTTTTTGTTTTCAACTTGGCTATTAGTTTCAAGAGTGAAGTCGAAGCCTGCTTCATTCCTCCTTGTTTCTTCTGTGCTAATCATATTTATGACCACGAATTAGTGACCCTTTAGCAATAACAGAAAGAAAGGAAGATGTGCTGAGAGCAAACACAGCATAAGTTGCTTGCCTTTCATGCAGCCAACCTCACTTCATTCCCCAGCACTGTAAATGGTTTGCCACATACCACCAGAACCAGCAGGAGTGACTGCTGGTCAGAGTCTTGAACACAGCAGGGTGTGAGAAATAAACAAAATACAAACAAGACAATAAAATAGAGGAAAGGAACGACAAGGAGAAAAGAAAGACACAAATTTCATAAAACGATGCAGCACCGTTTGGAAAATGTAAATTGTAAAGATTCAAGTGAATCAGTTTAGGGGAGATAATTCTATGGTGGTGAATGGAAGCTAGTCTTTTGGTGGGGATAATAGTAAAGTTGTTATGTAGATGTCAAATTATAATATACACTTAAAACCCATACTTAGTTATAAAGCACTTATCACTTATCACTTATCTTCCTGTTGATCATTGATTTGTTCGAGCGGGCACGAGTAACATCTCCATTCGTTGGGAAGGAGGTCCACTGTTACTGTTTTTGGCTTATCGAATACACCACGGGTAGCTTGTCAGGCTCTGCCATGGCTCTGGGTTCATCCCAGGGGGCCCAGTCTTTTCTATATCAGACTAAAAAAATTAGTACTGTTAAAATGTTACTACTCAAATCAACCTACACATTCACTGTGATACCTATGAAAAACTCTAATGTCATTTTTCACAGTACAAAAATATCTAATATTTTATGGCACTTCAAAGACCTCAAATATCTGAAGAAATTATGAAAAATAAAGCTGGATCTATCACACTTTGAGATTTCAAACCATTAAATAGCTGGGGCTGAAGCAACAGTACAGAGGGTAGGGCATCCAGGTTTGATCCCTGACATCCCATAGAGGTCCCAGAGTCCAACGGAATGATTCCTGAGTGCAGAGCTAAGAGTAACCCCTGAGCACCACTGGGCGTGACCCAAAAAACACACTGAAACTGAAAAGTACTGCTAAAAGCTGTAGTGACGAAAACAATACTGGCATGTAAACAAACACAAAGATAATAGAACAGAAAAGAGAGCCCAGAAAGAAGCTCAGAATAATCACTTGCGCCAAGAACTCCAAGGGGAAAAGAAATCTTCAGAAAGTGCTGGTAGAAGTCATGCAAACAAATAAAGTAAAATAAAGCCAGATAATAATCAAATACCATACACAAAAAGTGATGCTATAAAGCAATGCTACTTCAATTTTTTTTAAAGATGCTGATTGCTCAATTAGTACCTGTAATCCCAGTTTCCTAGGAGATAGCGCCCAGTAATATGTACTTTACCATCACACCTATTTCTCAGATATGCAAAGAATGAAAAGTGAGCAGCTCAAAAGCAGTTCTTATTTTACATATAAAAGCAATAAACCTCTGTGTCTTTGTGTTTATTTTTCTTCGACATTAGAAAATGATTCTCATGAGTTCCAAGTTGGGTCCTTAGATAAAGTTTGCTTTATGTGATAAAATTTAGAGTAAGTCACTTGGAGAGAAACCATTCTGGAAAGTATACAAAATGTGAACTTGGGATAACTATCATAATAACATGCATCAAGTAGTTCATATAGGACATCCATTTTGCTAAGTGTTTTACATATATCAATTTCACTCTTTATCATAATCCTACAAAAAAGGCTTCATTATTTTCCCAAGTTCTTAGATTTCAAAGACAAATTGAAGTAAGAAGAAAACTAAATAGTTTACACTTAATTCTGATATGTTCTAGATCCTTCCACCTTCATTGCAAGTTTGTAAATACTTTTTTAAAAAATTCTTGTTTATTTTTAAAAGAATGTACTTATTATAGTTTGAGGAAATGCTGCATTTCAAAATAGTATCTGCATTGATTATTATTTGTGGTTACAAATCACAGCATTGAAGAAAAACTAGCCTACTACCTCTGTTCCCCTTTTCCAATATCTTTTGGTTCTCATTTTATTTTTCATTACAGGTTTGTGTCTCCAAAAAAGGAGTGCACACAAGCAGGAAAGCCTTTAGAGTATAAGATTTAGGGGCTGGAGCAATAGCACAGCGGGCAGGATGTTTGCCTTCTACATGGTCCACCTGGGTTCGATTTCCGGCATCCCATATGGTCCCGGAGCTCCAGGAGTAATCCCTGAGTGAACAACCAGGAGTAACCCCTGAGCATCGCCTGGTGTGACCCAAAAAACAACAACAAAAAAAAACAAGAAAAAAAGAAAAAAATTGTATACATACACATGCCTCTGATTATTACACCACCATGCCATTTCATCGATAAAGAAGGGAACAGCACCAGGCCCAGACAAGACAGACCTGAACACCTGAAAATCTGCCTTCAGTCCTCATCAATACACTGGCTCGGCTTTTCACACGCTACCTGTCTGAATGCAAGGTGCCCTCCCACTGGAAAACCAGCAAGACAGTTCTACTGTTCAAGAAGGGAGACATCCACGATATTGGCAACTATCACGCCATATGCCTGTTGTCTGTCATCTACAAGCTGTTCACTAGAGTCAACCTGAACAGGATTGGCAGAACAGTAGATGAAGGGCAACCATGCGAGCAAGCTGGCTTCCGAAAAGGATTCAGCACAATCAACCATATTCACAAGGTAACCAAGCTCATTGAAGTGTGTAGGGAGTTCAGGATGCCACTCTGTCTCACATTCATTGATTTAAAGAAAGCCTTTGATTCTGTGGAGACTGAAGCGGTCACCGAAGCCCTAGCCAAACAGGGCGTTGAAACCCAATACATCAAAATCCTTTGTGAGCTGTATTACGGATTCACCACCAGGATCTCACCATTCTACAGGGAAGTGATCATCAATGTCAAAAGAGGGGTTTGGCAGGGTGATACCATTTCACCAAAACTCTTCAGCGCCACCCTCAAGAAAATTATGTGACAATTAGAATGGGAAGGAATGGGAGTGAAGATAGATGGTCGGCAACTACACCACCTCTGCTTCGCTGATGACATTGTTCTAATAGCACCAAACATTAGCCAAGCGGCACAAATGCTGGCTGACTTTGACCAAGAATGTGGAAAGATAGGTCTACAGCTGAATCTCAGCAAAACTATGTTCATGAAAAATGAACTAGTTCCAGAGGTCCCAGTCACTCTCAGTGGAACAAACATCTCTGAATGCAGCAGTTATGTGTACCTAGGTCGAGAAGTCAACATGACCTAAAGCGACAAAAACTAAAACCTAAGCTGTGCAGGAGGAGAGCAGATGGCTGCCCAAAAGCATCGAAAGGTAAAAAGACAAAGAACCTCCAGCTCCGGGACATTTCTTCAACTCCACCGTTCTCCCTGCATTAACATACGCTAGAAACCTAGGCCCTAGAAAGCAGGATGAGAATGCTATCGGGCTCCCAAAGGGAATCGAAAGAGCTATCTTGGAATATCACACCTCACTCAAGTGAAAGAAGGAATCGGAGCCGACCCGTCACTGTTCCAGAGTTAGGGACACTGTCTCATTTTCCAAGGCATCAGAAATCAGATGGGCTGGACATGTAATGCGATTTGGAGATGATCACTGGACTAGAGCTGTTACCAACTGGATCCCACGGGATGTCAAAAGATCACGCGCACTAAAGATGCAGACTTCTTCATCAAGACCCTAGCGAATGGTTTGAGGCTCTTTGTATTCCGAAGCAACTAGATGACATTGGATTACACTGGCACATGATAGTGTCAAATGGAAATATTCTGGCACCTGCTTGAGCAAATCAATGAATAGCAGGATGTCAAGTGATCAAGTGATCAATATCAGGTTTACTTATTGCAGAATTTCTGTAATATTTATACAAATCATAATAGACCCAAGAAAAATTAAAATAGGTTAAGGTTTCAGGCACTGTGAAGTTGATGGATAAATTCTACCCAGCTTAGCACAGTCAGATCCGCCTAGTAAGGATATTCACCACATAATGTCACTAACATAAACATTCTTCAAATACCCAGCCAAGATTTTAGATAAATCCCCGGCAAATAGGTGGTACACACAAACTCTTACTTAAATCTCTGTTCCCATTACATCGAATTGC
Source organism: Cryptotis parvus (assembly GCA_021461705.1). Taxonomy (NCBI): domain Eukaryota; kingdom Metazoa; phylum Chordata; class Mammalia; order Eulipotyphla; family Soricidae; genus Cryptotis; species Cryptotis parvus. The sequence goes on along the minus strand of JAJIBD010003343.1, from coordinate 83,377 downwards.
ACTGGGCACATAGGGTTTTAGATTATGTTTTAAAACAAATATACATCTCTGACCAGCATCGCAGTATTGATCAAATTTGTAATTGGGGGGAATAAGTGCTTCAAATGCTGTTCTATATTCTCCCTATGTGATAGTAGTTCTGACCTTTACACATCCTTTTACAGAAAAAAAAAGCTATTTTGTCTATCTTAGTATAATGAGATTCAGGGTCACCTATCTATGATCAGAGCTCACTGTTGGAGGACAGGTTTAGCTATTCTGGGAGTTTTGTTGTTTTGCCCACTCCCAGCTTAATCTACTTAAGTCAAGTTTCATTCTAATGAGACTTCTCTCTATGTAAACACTACTAGAGGGTGTGGCAGTTACAGAAGTCGCCTTGATTGAATAACTTCTGACTTATACATCTACGAAGACTTCTATGTTTTCTAGATTGGGCACAGTCCTCTTTATACCCACTGCACCCAACGTGGGACAGTTAGGAATTTACCAGGAGACTACTACCCTGGCTACGCTGAGACTATAGAAAGACTATAGGAAGGATCATACTAGCTTGCTTTAAGCAGGCGAGTGTGACCCTTTCAGTACACAAGAACAAGATACTCAGAATCACCCTGGTGCAGATAATAATAAGAAGGACCTTGTGGGTACCATCTAGATTACATGAAGCTCATGAAGTTAAGATGTATTACTTTATATCAGCCCTCTCTCTCCAGTGTTTTACATAAGAGATAATCTCCTTAGTCCTTGGCATAACCTTTGTTTATACCTGCAATAAGGTGTGGCACTACACTCTGTTTAGAGTTCTTTGTTGACATGCCCCTCCCGATTGGATTACTTTGGTGTATATAAGGGGCTGACTTGAGGCCGCTTCACGCTTTTGCCTTTTGGTTCCTCAGCCTTCAGCTTTTTGGCTCCTGCTTGTTTGGCTTTTGGCTTTTGGCCTTTTGCTCTTTGGCCTTTTGCTCCTTTCTGGGTAGGACTCAGCTCGGGTGAGATCCTCTCTTTTTGGTGGGAGACTTAGGCTCTTTTGTATGTTCTAAGTTTAGACCAGAGCTAGAGTTTGTTCATTATATTGGAGTGCTGTGGGAGAGTTTTGTACTATTAAAAGCCATTTTTGGAACTGCACCGGACTCGTGAGTTTTCATCTGTTCTCCCGGCGTCCTCGGAGGTAGAAGACAACCTCTGTCCTGACACTGTTGGGGACCACGACCCCGGCGGCATTCCCCGACACCCACAAATATAATATTATCAGTATAGTCCAACTAACAAAGGAAAATAAGCATTTCTCAATCACTTAGAAGATTTATCACATATTGAAATCAAACAAGTAAAAACTTCAGGAAACAATGTAAGAAAAAAACAACAGGAATATTAAAGATTAGTATCTGCTTATCTTCCTTCCCTTGTCCAATATGGGCTGCCACTGAGGTTATGCGGTGATGACTCAAAACCTTTCATAAAAATGAAATCGACCTGGTTTGTGATTTTACTTTTATAGATTCAGGCACATGGATGGCTTGTCACAAATTCTAAGAACTGGTGTTTGCTAGATATCAAAGATGTCAGAATTATTGCTCCTACCACTATTATCTCTTATCTGGACTATGATATCAGCCTTGTAACTGGTCTTCCTGCTCTCTCTCTCCTTACTGCCCTAGCCTTGAGTGAAATGTTAACATGTGACAGATTCATCAGCCCTTAGCACATCCTTTGATCTGCTTCGGCCAACACACAGCTCTCCATTGCTCCCTCCCCACCGGCCTCTCCCCTCACTGGGCATAAGTGCCTCAGCAACATTAAGTTCTCTCAACCTCTGCGCTTTCTTGTATGTGGTTTCAACTCTGGTTGTTCTCCCCCTTTTTAGTACTTTGTTATAGCCATATTACCTCCTTGTTTATCCTTGAACATGGCAAACACTCCCATTAGTGTTTTCTAACACCTGAGCTGTTGCCACTCACCGTTGCCTCCTTCTTGAGTGCTCTTCCCTGCATTCTGTCTTTGTATGGCTCCTTTACTCACTGAACTCGGGATCTGGCTCAGCACCACATGGTCAGAATTTCCTTCTCTCACTAACCAATTAAATCAGCCCAAACTCTCTCAGACTTTGCTTTTTTTTTTTTTTTTTTTTTAGTGAACTCCATCTAACAGATTCCGGATGGATCTGAATATTTTTTTAGCATACCATCCAGAGCTCCAGGTAACAGGGATGTATTACTAGTCCCTGAGAGAAGATTCAGTTCAGATTCAATAAGATATTATTAATGGATAAATTCCTGCCCCTTAAGGTGTTGCAGGTGTGGCTGTGGTGCCTGGCTGGGTTTGCGGGTGGCAGACAGGAGACAGGTTTGTCTACACCCAGGGCTCTGTCCATGGGCCCTGGATGGCTGATGGTCTGACATGGGAAAAGACTGGGCCTCCTGGGATAAACCCAGAGCCATGGCAGAGCCTGGCAAGCTACCCATGGTATTCGATATGCCAAAAACAGTAACAGTAATGGACCTCATTCCCAATGAATGGAGACGTTACTGGTGCCCACTCGAGCAAATCAATGAACAATGGGAATACAAGTGACAAGTGACAATGGATAATTTATAAATTCCTCTGCTTTAAAAATAATTACCATTCACTTACATTAAGAGGACATAGGATGGGAGAGATAGTTTAGCGGCCAAGGGGCGCACAACTTGAATGTCAGAGACCTGAGTTCAATCTCTAGCACTGTACCACACACTCTCCATATATGTAGCCTCAGAGGCTCCATGTGTTAATTTGGGTGGTCTTGAAAATGTCCAGCACCACTGAGCACTAGTGACCAGCGATTCTGTATATATACATAGCATTGAATCTCCTGAGCTAGCTGATTGAATAGCTCCTAGAGTTCCTCCTCAGACACCTAAGCACTGCCTGCAAACCCTCAGATTATCCCCTACAAGCAAAAAAGAGAAACAAAATATTGAAAACTAGAGCAAACCACACATCACGAGGTCAGTCATTCTCAACATCCAGACTCTATAGTTCCTCAGCACTCCACCCTAGAGAAAACCTGATTTTTTCCCCTTTGTTTCATCAGTAAATGCTCGAGATGAGATTCTTCTACTGAGAGTATACCACCTACATGGCAGAGCCTGGCAAGCTACCCATGTTTTATTTGATATGCCAAAAACCAGTACAATTATGGACCTCAATTCCATGGCCTGAAGAATGGTTTGAGGCTCCTCCTGTCCCTGGAGCAAGGAGATGCCCTTGGGGCATACTTGATTGAGACAGAACATATGGAGATGTTACTGGTGCCAGTTCGAGCAAATGGATGAACAACGGGAAGACAGTGATACAGTCATAGCATTGTAAAGCAAGATTGTTGAGTGCTATGTATGTGGTATTGCAGAATTAAGGATTTGATGTCTCATAATTGGTCTAGACAAAAGTTAGTGACCCTGATATGTTTGAGTCTGGACCAGTAAAGAAATTTACTGTTTCTCTCTAAATTGCTGGAAATCCTTTCCAAACTGAGAGTTTTGAGAAAAGTCAGCCTCAGAGGGCTTCCAAAACTGGAACAGGGTTACACAACCCAGTCAAAAGGTGTCCTTGTAATTTTTATAGATGAAAAGTTCCCAGGGTAGGCACTCACATGCTTGAGGTGAGAACCTGGGAAATGGCCACTGTCTGGAGAGAGAAATCAGAATGTTTCACAACAGAGGGCTTCCAGTCTGCATGTTCTAGTCACCAGTCTCTTCCTTGTGGCTTGACTCCAAGAATGACTGTGTTCTCTCTCACACTCAAGAAGCCCAGAAACTGTGGAAACCAGAAGGGCTTACACCTAACACACAGCAATCTCCACAGCACTTGTTTTTGTAATTAGTTGTTTTGTACTCATGAAATGCAAACAAACTTGGCCATTAGCAGAAGTAACACAGAATGGAAATCAAATAACCATTGAGTTTGACATAAATGAATTCTGAAGGATGTGACTTCATACTTTTTAATATATTTGTATATATGCCTCTAGCTTCTTCCTGCTTTCCATTATTATAAATTCAAATAATTGCATACTGGAACTTTTAGGTTCTTAAAAACAATCTATAAGATTTACAAACTCAGAGATTAAACCAAACCCAGCAATGTTAGCATTTATGACAATGGCTTTATAACTATGTACTACACACCCAACATTAGGCTCCAGAGAAGGGCCTCTCATAACATTTCTTTAATGACACTGTTCCAAGAAACTTATAGCTTCCTCCAGGCTTAAAATTGCCTTTGCAAGCAATGGCCTTGGAAAAATTTCCTGCTAGTCATTTGCTCTAATCAGAAAATAAGGCTGGTTCAGAATTCTTTTCTCTTTCAAGCCTTGCATGTGAAAATATTCACTTTTCAGTGAAAAGCTTAACCTTTATGCTTTAGCAGACTTTGATATGGAGCAGAAGCCTTCAGGCTAAAAAGAAACCTCTCCAGGCTGATTTTGCCAAAAGACGTCAAGAGCAGTTAGACCCTGGAATACTCCTTCCAAGATGATCAAGACCTTGAGTTCTTACCTACTTTCTCTCTGCCTATATACAAGACAGAGACATATCGCCAGATTGTGGAGAGTTCACTTTTTAGTTAGCAGAAGGTCTTGCAGGAGTTTTGCTTTATTTAGCAGCACTGATCCGCTTTCATGGCAAGACTGCACTGGAATGTAAGGGGATGCATTCATTGATGAGATGGTCCACGCCCAATATGTGGGAACTTGGGGCAATCTATGAACAAAGCACTGAGCAAAAGTTCTTTATTTCCTTCCTGTTTCTAACATCAAGATTGCTTATGCTACATTGCTTCTATCATTAAAATAGGTTTTGCCATGTTCTCTCTTAAGCATGTTACTGTCTTTCCCCTTCCGGAGATTCTCTAAATAAAAGCCATTTGTATTTCCCCCAAAACCCAGATAAAACATGATCTGAAAGTGTGCATCATTACTATGAAAACCTTTATTTCATGGATGAAAAGAATGTCTTAATTTCCTTCTTCCCCTGAGGTTCTATACCTCTTTGTAAAGTAGAAAGAGATATCTAAGAAGAATAGTTTTGATGAATCATTTCATTATTATAGGAACTAGTTAATAAAAAGTACAAGATAAAATCACTCTTCTATGATGATCCTCAATATTAATGTCTTATAAGAGTCAACCAAGTAGCTGAAAGTTTAATAATGTTAGGCACAGGATAAATTCTTCTGGTGAATATGGCTGTATCAACCAGAAAATACACAGATGATTTAAAAAATTAAGGGCAAGTAAGACAATAATAAAATTTTCACATCATACGAGATAAATGTCCACCTAACAACGATCTAGCCTGACACAGTACTATCTGAATATATTATTTCAAAGGTGGACATGCCCCCAGACAGCAGCTCCTGGGCCAGTACAGGGAATACACGAGAAGAGAGCAGCCAAACGGTGAAACCTGGTACTACGTTTAATTTTGGTGAATTTAAGTTTAAACTGAAACAATTACATTTAAATAACTAGTGAATACATCATTAGACATCACAGGTCTAGAAGAACCTAACTACTTAATTTGTCTCATTATTTTGTCATTAATTCAATGTCCTAGATTTAGCACAATTACTTGTTAATCTATTGATTTTTTTCCTACTATATGTGCAAGTATTTTTTGCCCAGTGGAATAAATAACCCCAAAGATCTATAATTAACCAGTTTTTAAATTAGATTTGGTATTTTTATCCTAATATATCTTTGTTCAATTGCCTTTATATACATAATTTCTTATATTTCCTCTGAAGCAATCATAACATCTGGTTCCTTATTAATTAACAAAAAGTCTTTAAAAGTATTTATTTGCAAGAGAGTAGTTATTTGAAAATCATTTTAGTAGCTTTGGAGGTGCCCCCCAGAGTTCCCTAACAATCACGCAAAACTTGTTTTTGAGATTTTCCAGCGGGCCCTGAGAAATCACCAAGTTTTATTATCTTACTTTGGAAAAGTAAAATTAGTGCTAGAAATAAAAAGGGTTGTTTCACTGCTTCATAGTTACTGGTTGGTTCAACAGCGAGAGTCCTATGGGTCAAATTGTAATATAGAGCTCAAACTTCCTCAGGCTAATTTGCATAGGCAAAAAAACCCTTACATTAGCATTTTAGAAATGAGGTCCTTTGAGAGGACAGCCCTGAGGTCTCTTCAGCATTTTCCACTGTGTGTTCTTACCCTAGGGGAAAATAGTGAGCATATCATTAAAAGAAAGTATTTGAGAAATTTTCTTTTGTCAAATCTTAGCATCAGGGGTTGTTTTTAAAAATTTGGGGGAGGGAAGAAAAAGAGAGAGAGAGAGGAAAAAGAAAAAGAAAACTGAGAAAAGGTGGCAGGGGTGGGGGGGGGGAGGGGAAATAAATTCACTATAGTAATTCCATGTCTGTTTCTTGGTGCTTAAATCAAGAAGCATCAGGCCAGCATTGGTGCCTTCACCAAGAGACTCTTTCCAGAGTCTCACGCAAGTGACCATCACAGTACTTTCAAAAGAACAGATACCTGGGGGTAAACTTTTAAACTCACAGAGCTTATAAAAGTTTCAGGCTCTATTCTTTGCAGTCCAGAAGCAGAGCTACTTACATGAAAGCAGACAGCTGGTTCAAATTCAGGACAAAAAAGAATATAGAATTAGATAGGCCTTCAAGATAATTTATTTGAGTTTATTTGTTAGAACATAATTGGCAGTCTTTTAGCTCTTTATCTTCTAATTATAAGAAAACATTTCTCTCTGTTCTCAAGCTATTTCTAATCTTTACTTGAGAAGATTATGCTTTTGTAAACTAAAATTAAATGTTTTAGCTGTGTGAGTTTCACGGACATACTTGGGATTAACATAAGAGTAATAAAAATAGGTCCCTATTTTTACCAAGGTCTAACTGCACAGCTCAATACTGCAGCACTTTCCATGCTTAAAAGTCATATTCGAAAAGAGGTTTTATTTAGTTCTCTTTATCATTTGGGAATGTATCACCTGTCTCCCCCCCTCTTGGGGGCGGGCCCGTCTCTCTCCCGCCGGCCCGGGGCCCTATGGTTATTTTTAGGTATTTGTATTTCCAACGGGGGAGCTCGGGGTCGGGGAGCTACTCTTGGGGCTCAAGTCAGCATTTATTGATGAACCACGCGCGCCGGCCCGGCGGGGCCGCTGGCTGGGGGGGTGGGTGGGAGAAAGTCGGTGTGGAAGAATGGATGCCCACCGAGGCCTTCCTTAGAATTTCTCTTTCCTGGCACCAGCCTCCCAGGAAGCAAAAAGGTCACTTCCAGATGGCTAGGGATTTTAAGAAATTCTGGAAGCTCTAGAAGAGAGTTCACCCCAAATTTATAGGTACTATAAGTGAAATCCAGTTGAGAGAGTAGCTCAGGATTGATTTCTAGCCTTAGGACAGAAGAGTTGTTGATTATGAGTTCAAGATTTAGACGAGTGGTAGGGATAGTTCAATGGGTAAGGCGTTTGTCTTGCATGTGGCTGACTTTGGTTCCATTCCCAGCACCCATTAAGCCTTCTCAGCCCTGCCAGGAGTGATCACTGAATGCAGAACCAAGAATAAACCATGAGCATCTCTGTTTGTTGCCCCCAAACAAAACAAAGCAAACAAAACAAAAAATGAAGAATAGTGAGATTACTTAACTTAGTTTTTGTTACATAAAAGTGCAATTTTTGTCTTCTAGAAAAATAACCCCAAAGATGATCTTTATTTATTTATTTATTTATTTATTTATTTATTTATTTATTCTGTGATTTTTTTTTGCCTACCCAACAGTGTTCAAGGCTTACTCACTCATGGCTCTGCTCAGGGATCACTCCCAGCGGTGCTTAAGGCTTACCCAAGGCTCTGTGCTCAGGGGATCACTCCCAGTGGTTCTCAAAGGATGACATAGGGTGCCAGGAATTGAGTCCGGGTCAACCCCATACAAGGGGGTTACTAGGCACTAAGCAAGTTCCTTAGTAAGTCACTTAATAAGTGACTTACTAAGTCTGCAGCCTACTGACTTATTTTTGTATACCAGATTCTTATCTTAAAATTTATTTCTCAAATTGTCAATCTTTTATACATGTTCACTTTACATTTGCATGGGTTATGATTTTTATTTTGAAATTGTACTGTGACAAACTCTCATGATACAATAGCAGATTGAGAATTGTAACACATGACTCCGCTGTCAAATCTGGTATAACATAACCTGACTACTTGGAACTTCAGGATCATAGCCCATAAACAGGAAGTGTTGAACCAAGATTAACATAGCTCTCCTTGAATAGTCTAAAACTTCACTTTGAATATTCTAAGGTTGGAAAGTTTGAACACCTGAAAAGAATTATAATATACTGAAAGAAGGAAACTTGACATTCAGAAAGAAAAAGAAAAGTTTGAACTACTTGAAATATACTTTTTAATTGCATTAACAACTAAAGGAATACACACAAATTGAAAAAGTACCTTTTAAATTATTACTGTGCCAAAAGCAATTGCACTTTAATTGAACCATTTGTTCTTCAGACAGATAACTTTTGGCATACACATAAAATGAATGATACAAGATTTATGTTTTTCCTGGAGCAGCAAGGCATAAAATTGGGTCATTCTTTATCAGAAAGCAGATGCAGTGCTCAGATTGTAAGTCTTCCCACCATTTATTTTATTATTGGTGTGGGCCTCACCCATCTGTGCCTAGGGAGCAGGGTAGGAGATGAGCAGGAAGGAAGAAGGTGCCGTCAGGGATGAAACCCAGGGCCTCCCACATGTAAATCACATGTTCTGATCCTTCCATTAGCTTTTTGGACTGAGAGCAAAATTGTAATAGATCTAAAATGGAATTTAGATCTAGTTTCAGATAAAACTCAATCTTCCATTCCCTTTATAAGTAAGAGCAAGGTTGCTATCTATCTAAAATGAAATTTAGATCTACTTTAAATTTAAACTAAAAAAGAAGTGTAAAAACTAATGCTTTTCCAAAGAAGGGAATTAGACTAAGCTGTTAAGGTCAATAAAAGTTTTTATGTTAAGATTTCAAAATAATTGCTCATAAAAGAAAGAAAAAAGAACAAAAAACAGCATCGATTAAAGTATGGCACTTACTTACAATACTCATGATGCAAATGCATAGCTATGGGGATCCATAAATAATGAAAGTGGTTGGTTTTTATTTTATATGACATTTGAAATATTTTACCTATCAAGAAGTACATATTAAAAATTAGAGCATTTCATATTTACTTATAATTTAATTATAACCTAGAGAATAAGGACTTATTCACGGAACATGATATTAACAAAGCAAGCCTTGCAAAAATTTTGCATCATAATTATAGAGTACTACAACTCAACAATCTCTTCATTCAGTTATCTTGCATTGCCATTGAGTGTTCAATTTCAAAAGTATCTAGCTCAGAAGTCTGGTGATTTTTCTAAAGCCTCCCTTATATACCACCTGGGCTAAAGGTGAAAATGTGCTTAAAAAGAAATAATCACAGTGATGGGGCTGGAAAGATAGTGCAGTGGGTAGGGCACTTGCCTTGCACTCCTGTTAACCAGACTTGGATCCCCAACACTCCATAAGATTCCTGAGCACCGCCAGGAATGATCACTGAGGGCAGAGCCAGGAGTAAACCCTTAACACTACTAGATGTTGTCCCTTTCCCCAAAAAAAGGCAAAATCAAAAGTAAGAGGAAATAATCTCAATGAAATTTATGGGATGAAATTGAAACTATTTATAGGATCAAAAGATATTTATAACTATTTCAAATTTAGATACTAAGTTCTAGCTTTTCATGTCTGTATACTCTTATCTTGCTTATTATCATTTATATCACTTGTCTTCCCATTGTTCATCAATTTGCTCAGTGGGAGCCAGTAACATCTCCATTCGTTGGGAATGAAGTCCATTATTGTTACTGTTTTTGGCATATCAAATGCATCATGGGTAGCTTGCCAGGCTTAAATTACATTACTTGCATGATAGAAATCTTCAACAGTTGTTAAACCTGTTAACATTTATATTTTGTGTCAGTCAATTTTTATGCTAAAGTAATGCTACACTTTAGGATAAGAGATAATATATGAGGTAAAGCACAAGTCTTACACACACTCAAGCAATCTAGATATGATCCCCCACCACATATGGTCCCATGAACAATGCAAGGATTCAAGAGCCAGGAGTATCCCCTAAAACCCGCCAGATGTGGCCAAACCCTCCCCCCCCCCCCCCAAAAGAAAAAATCTTATTCATTGAGAATGTAAAATATATATATTTGCAATGAGTAAAGTTTTTATTTATGTGTTTATGAACATTTTATATATATTTACATACATATATACATCCATACTTGGGTGTTATCAAAATTTTTGTATTTTATTGCTATTGAGGCAATATCACTACATAGCGTTAATTTTTATGGTTTTCACATAAAAAGCTACTGTATTCCACCATCATCAAATACCACATACCCCACCACTGTCCGTATATCTCTACAATCTACCCCTCTCCTTCCTCATCCTTAACCCCCCCCCCCACCACTCTTGGTGACCTCTGTTGTCTTCAAAGTCAAGAGTTGCAATTATAAATTGCTTTGTACAAATTATCTGTCTTTACAAAATTTGCCTAGTTTACGTTGGGGCGCCGACCGGCTCGGCGGGGTCGCGTGCAACTAGTTAGCACTACCACCTGGCTAAAATTTTTCACTATTGCTATGGGTTTTAAAATTCTTTCTTGTATAGTCTTTTTACACGCTGTGTACATTATCTATATATTGTGTTTATATACTTTCATTATATGTATAAACATGATTATGTCGTTAATTTGTGTTATTAGGTGCTTAGATGCTCGGGACAAATATAACTTGCTAGAAATTATACCTTTATATCTTAAGACTCCTTTTTAAATACTAATAATGTTTTCTATTTTAAAAATGTGGTTGACTACTATTATTTTTGCTACTTGACATCCATGGTAAAATCTTTACTGGGAGTAAAGTAAAGCAAAGTCTTTACCAGGAGGCGAAATATGGTCCATACTGTATGGTGCAGAACCATGGATCACATGCAGTGCCAAGGACGTAACCAAGGTTGAGTATAAGTAAGCAAGTGCCTTAACCCTTGTGTTGTCTCTTCAGCCCCTGTAATATGACATTTATATCTCACTGCTTCTGAAAAATCTACCTTTGCATTTCTGAATCTTTTTTTTTCTTTGATTTTACGATTTGTTTATAGAAGTTATAGATTGAAGTATTTTAGATTTATCCTTTGGGGAGTAATACTGTAAATCCTGGATCCTGAATTTTTTTTACCAGTTTGGAAATTTGGGGTCTCTACTTTTTCCAAAGAGGTTTTCTGCATCAAACTCTTTACACTCTTCTTCTGGACAATAATAAGAACAGCAGAACTTTGAACATATCTTACAGGCTGGAGCACTGTATGACCAAAACCCAAACATGCATATCTTTTTTTGTTTGTTTTTTTTTGGTTTTTTGGGTCACACCCGGCAATGCTCGGGGATTACTCCTGGCTCTGCACTCAGGAGTTACTCCTGGTGGTGCTCGGGGACCATATGGGATGCCGGGATTGAACCCAGGCAGGCACAGGCCGGCTCATGCAAGGCAAACACCCTACCTGCTGGGCTATCACTCCGGCCTCCAACATGCACATCTTTGTAATTGTATACCTCACGGTGGTATAATACAATATTTAAACAATTAAAAAAATCATACAGGTTCTCAGACTCATTCATGTTATTTTCACTAGCTTTATCTTTGCTAGTCAAACTACACGATTTCTATTGATTTACCTTCATGTTAAATAACTTCTACCAGTCATTTCCAGTTTTGCTACCAGGCGCCTTCAGGCATACTTTTTCTTTCTGTTAAATTCCACTTATTCATTTATGAGCATTTTGGTCTTTCTATTTCATTTTTATGCTTAGGTCTCATTGCTGAGAACTCCTTCTTCATTCATTTTTTTTAAAAGTATCTTTTCATTCTTTCTGTAGCATGATTAAAATAGCCGCTTCATGTCCTTGACAATTCCAAGGACAATGTGTTTCCTTGAATTTTCATTATTTATTCTTTTGAGGTTTGCTCAGTTTCTCCTGATTCTTGTTTAATAATTTTGAATATATCTGTATATTTCAACTGTTACTATTATAAATCTTAGGAATCTTGATATCTTCTGTAATCATTAGTTTTTTTTTTCTCCCTTATGATTGTTGTAGGAGAGTATTATTGCCTCCCAGCTATATACACATACATATGTACACATATTTGTATATATGTATATACACATGTATATATGTATAGTTATATATACATATATACATATATGTGTGTATATTTCTTTTAATGCAGCCTAAGAATATACTAACTTTTCTTGCAACAATGTAATAATATCCACACACATAGAACTCAGTGAGCGTTTAAACTAAATGTTTAACTACCCTATTGCAAAGTTATGTTTTTTTAACTCTGGTGGAATTCTTAGATTCTTATCAAAACTTTTTTGTAATCTCTCTGATAATTATCATTTTGAGGATACATAAAATTATGCCTTTATTGTTTTCTTTGGGGAGCTCCACTTTTAAAAATGTATCTTCCACATTTTCATGTGATACATCCTTTACCACTAAAACCACTAAAATTGAAAATTTTGACTTTTTCAAAGTCAAATTAAAAAATTTAAAAATATGTTCACTAAAGTAAGCCTCTGCATACATATACTATAAAGGAAATATATTGGTTGTTTGTGTTGCGCAAGTAGAAACTTAATTGTGCATTCTGATAAGATGACAAGATCCTGAACTGTTTTGGTGGATTCAGTCCAGCCATCTGATCTATCTTCCTCATCAGTGAGCTTGCTTCTTTGCACTGTGCAGAGAGAAATGCCATGTTCAAGTGGCTGAACAGTCAGACCTGGGTTTCTGTGTCTGTGGGGTGGTGATCTCAGGCTAGCCTTCCTTGACCGCAATAAACTCAATTCCCATCCATCATTATGTTGGACATGTCTGAGGAGACAATCAAAAACACTGACCCATCAAAACCACGGATCTAATGAAGATCCTAAATGTTCTGTAAATTGGGGAACAATCTGCTTTCTGCTATCTGGAGGAGCACCTGTCTCTTCTGTAGCTACGTGATATCACTTGTATCACTTGTGTTCTCGTTCATTGATTTGCTCGAGCGGGCACCAGTAACATCTCCATATGTCCTGTCACATGCTAGTGTAGCCCAAGGGCATCTGCTCACTCCAGGAACATGAAAAGCCTCAAACCATTCCTTCAGGTCATGGGAATGAGGTCTATAATTGTTACTGGTATTTGGCATATCAAATACAACATGGGTAGCTTGCCAGGCTCTGCCATGCAGGTGGGATACTCTTGTATAACCTCTCATCTCATCTTTTGCATTTATTGATGAACTGCGCTGCTGCTTTGTGAGGCGGGTAAAGATCCGCTTTTCTGCTGGGTGGAGCTCTGATGAGCTGTGGAGTCTGGATGTGGAAAATGGAAGCCCTCATGGTGTGGGGGGGTTCCTCTGCCTTCTTGCAAGGTTCTGCTGGGATGGTGGGCCAGGGCTAGAACCCACCTTCCTTCCTGAATGTCTCATGATCTGTTGGGCACAGGGAGAGCTGGTAGCAGCTCTGCCCCCATGTATCTGAGCTACGTGATAGAGAATCACACAAACACACAAAAATCTTCAAGAATGCAGTCCTGCAATAATATAAAGAAATTCACTGCTTGGAAAGGTTTTGAAATTCGTAAAGAAGCCACCATACTTTAAAATTTATAATAGAAATTAAAGTGGAACCAGGTACTTTCAAGGACACGTCACGTGTTACCTAACTTCTCAGAACTCTTTAGAGAACAGTTCAATCCTTTTACTACTCTGTACATTTTTATCAAGGGGGCAAAAAGCTTGTTTCAAGGTTTAAAAATAGCATAGAATGGATTTAAATTGCAGTTGATTTGCAAAAAGTCTGTATTATATCATAGCACACCAACGCAGATTATCTGGCAACCTTTTTTTACTCAGATCTCCAATGAGATGTCACTTTTAAAGAGTGTCTCCCAGACACCCACATGGAAAAAAAGTTACCAAGTCATCTTTTAATATTACAGCCTATTTTGATTTTAAAGTTAGAGCCTATTATATAGGTTCTGGCTTATGTAGAGTGTAGCAAGTTATAATAAGAATGAAACACAATTTTAGTAATCATGTGTTTGGTGAACAATATTTGTTCATTATTGAAAAATAATGAACTCCTCAGAGTTCCACCCAGCAGAAGAGCTGATCACAGCCGGGCTCATCAGTGACCCACCCTGCAGCAGTCTTTTTCAAGCCCAGCCCAGGTATCCCGATCCAGAGACTCATACACACGGGCAGCTACTGCTTGCTCTCCCTGTGCCCAGCTGATCACAAGACGCCCAGGAAGTATGGTGGTTTCTAGCCCTGGCCCGCCACCCCAGCAGAGCCTTGCAAGAAGCCAGAGGAACCCCCCCACAACATGAGGGTCACCATTTTCCATACCCGGACTCCCCTCTCCTCAGAGCTCCACCCAACAGAAGAGCTGATCACAAGGTTCATCAATAAATGCTCGAGTTTTATTTTTTTGGAAATACGAGAAAACAAATTTTATTTTAAAGTTTGAATAAGTAACCTAAGAAATTTATTACCTTAAAAATGACTCTAAGCAATTAAGGATGCTTAAAGTCAGAGGGGCTAGGATGAGGCTATGAGGAATGTGATATTTGGAGAACTATAGGTCAATTAGTTTTCTTTACCTTACTAAAAAGGTAGTAAATTTTTTTAACATTTTATTATACCACCGTGAGATATACAATTACAACGTTGTTCACGCTGGGGTGTTTCGGTCACACAGTGTTCAGCACCCGCCCTCCACCAGTGCCCCTCAGCCACCACCCATGTCCCCAATTCCTCCCCCCACATCCCGCCTAAATGGCGGTTCTTTATCTCCTCTCCTCTCCCTCTCTCCTCCTTCTCCCACACATTGTGGGTTGCGCTCACTTAGAAGCCATCATTTGATAAATGCTCGAGTTTTGAGGTGACTACAAGAGTATCCCATCTTCACTGCAGAGCCTGGCAAGCTACCTGTGTTGTATTTGACATGCCAAATAGCAGTAACAATTATAGACCTCATTCCCATGACTTGATGGAATGGTTTGTGGCTCTTTATGTTCCAGGAGCGGGCAGATGCCTTTGGGCTACACTAGCATATGACAGGACGTATTGAGTTGTTACTGGTACCTTCTGGAGCAAATCAATGATCTACGGGAAGATAGTAATACAGTGATACAGTGAATTGTTCATTGCCTATTTCCCTACACACAGCTTGATGGAGAGAATGGGGGATGTAATAGATCTTGTTTAGTGCTAAACTGTCCATGCTTAGCACACAGTGACGTATCTGTATTTTTAAAAGTAAATCTCTCAAAATAGTAAATGCTGTCTTCACAGAATTTCACACTATTTACAAAGCATAAAAGTGCAGTCATTGCACTATATTTTTCCTGAATAACTAAGCTCATTTCCAAACTAAATATGTAGAGAATAATGATTGCTCTTTATTTAAAAAAAATTCTTAAAGTGTTTAGTTTCTTTCCAAATAAAATAAAAATTCAGAAGGAAGGGAATGAGTTATGTTGGCAATTCCCTGTGATCATATTTTCTATCATCATGTGAATGAAAGAAAATTAAAGCGGGTTTTGGAGACAAGAGCTTATATGTAATACATGTGCACATTTCATATTGCTAACTGAAATAATATTGCTTTAACATCCAAAGACTGGATCTTATATACTTAAAAACTCACTTTTGTGCCTATAAACATATTTCCTAAAAACTTGAACATTTTCTTTCAGGAAAAGACAAAATCTATGTGAACAACATATCAACTCTTTTTTCATATTCCAACAGAATGCGTAGTTTATCCATCCTGGTTAACACAACCATAAGTGATGTGGTTATGGCATCTCACTGAAATCTTTCTCTTCCCTGGAAGCCCTCTTCCTTAACTGAAATCATGGTTTGATGTCAAAGAAATTGTGGATATACACAATTCCCACTTATTGTGGCTTGCACATGAGCCAAAGGGTTCTTTAGAACCCAAGTTAGCATTGAAGTTAATTGTCAGGATAAATCAAGAACAATTTGTCATTTGTTTCCATCTGTCTTTTTCCCTTCTAGTCAACAAACACTAAGTGCTTGCACAAGTTTCTCGATGGAAGTAAACCTCCAAAGTTCTCGTTGCATTTTCTGTTCCCTCTATGGTGGAGATAAAGTTTCCCATAAAGGCCAAACAAATGTAAACTGAAATGTCACAGGTTTTGCTGATGTTCTCTCTAAACGTTAGCTTTGATCATGGAAAAGGTTTTTTTTCATCGGTTTTTATGCCATGCATACGAACAACCAGAATCATATGAAGTATGTACGTCCAGCAGGAAATAAGTCATTGCTAAGGGTAAAATCCATGTTCTCAGATTCGACACCAGCAGAACTTCTTCAAGTGTGTGTGTGTGTGTGTGTGTGTGTGTGTCTGTGTGTGCGTGTGTGTGTGTGTGTGTGTTCATGTAGATGTAGTTGAGCATGAGACAGGAATCAAGCTCAAGACTTCACACATGCAAGATATCTGTCACTGAGCGGTGTCCCAAGTTGCACAAAAAGTCACTTTAAATACATACATATATATATATATATATATATATATATGTGAAAATCAGTTTGTTAGAAATATCTATCATAATGTTTCTTCTTAGGAATGTTAGCTCATAGGGATATTCATTTGCATCCCCCAGGCAGTCAGACTTTTTAAGGTTCAAGGGGATTACCCTCAAGGACAAATCCCAGGATAAGCCACTTGAACACATCAGATTCTGTCTTTTATTCATGGAAAATTTATAGAAAAAAAATTTGGAGAGAAAGGAAAAAATATTACCAATATTAATTTATGTAGTTTATTAGTATGCCAACTTAAAAATAAAGTTTAAGAATGTTTTTTGCTTCAGAAAATATTCAAATTCAAAATATTATCTGCCTACTCTGATCTTCTTAACTTTCTGCAGAAGCAAGTTGTTATTTTCAAACAAGATTTTCCCAGTCTAAGAAATATTTCTCACAATTGTGTAACCTTATGTTATCTTCATAATTTGTTCATGTGAAAACAGAAATATTAACATTTTACGTAATATCTGTTTGAATTTTAACGATGCAACAAATTGTCACAACCAATTGCAATTTTATTTATTCTTAAAAATATAGGAAGCCGACTTATATAGTATATGCAACATATATTCCATTATAAAGCTTAAAATATAAAACATGTGCCCATCCCTCTCTCACTCCCTCACACCCTCTTTTCGGCTTTTTTCGAATCGATAGACAACTCAACTTTCTCTTCGGAGTTCTACAAGTAAAGAGTTTTTAGGATAACTGTAGGCATATATTCAAAAAAATTTGGCAATAAAATAATTTGAAATCACATTTAGAGTTATTATCTTAAATTTAATATACCTAAATATGCTTTTGAACAACTTAAAGCATTTAAGAATCTTTTAAAACTGCTTTTTACCAAAGTGGCATTTTTAATATTGAAGCTTTGCTTTGAGAGCTTCGCTTGCTCTTCCATGAACTAAACACTGTCTCTCATCTTAAAATTACCCATGAATTGACTAGTAATATGACTCAACATTTTTCATTCATAAATGCATTTATCTATTACACTTCGGCAGAATATCTAACTTAACAATTTGACAAGACATTGAAGTTTTCAAATAGGTTTATTGATAATAAGCCAACCATGATGAATAATAATCATCTAACCAACCAATTTGACAAGACTTTGAAGCTTTCAAATAGGTTTATTGATAACAGGCCTTTAAAAATCATCAACTAATTCAGAAAAATACTTAAGGAGAATTTACTATTTTCTTCATAAAATCATTTTACTTTGGGTGTTTTAAAAGCAAATTGCCTACACTACATACCCAGACTTATTGCTAACCAGAAAAGGGATTCTTGGGTTATTCGTCTGTGAAGTGCCTCAGTGTGAATGCTATTAACTTGTAGTACTCATTCCGTATAGTAGGTCAACAGAAAGCAAACTGGATTTCTCTTCAATGGTTTTACACTGAGAGGAATTGAATGGTTTAACAGCTTTCTGGCAGCCCACTCTCATGATGAGCATCAGGAATGCTGAATAAGAAAAGCATTAAAAAGACTCCCACACTGCACCACAGCAATGATTAGACAGGACAATCTTAGAGCTTTGCAAACAAAAAACCAGAAAGCAAGCAAGAGTGCAGCTCTGAGGAAAAATCTCTCAACAAAACTCTGCTGCAAATACAGCAACTCTTACAAACCTCAGGCCAGAACAGGGAGTCACAGCCACTCCAAAGTAGAGTTTAGGGTCCTTCATTAGTGGTTTCTCTAGCTGCATCCTGCTATTCCTTCATGAATGAAAAATGCAGAGAAAGCTTACATGGGCTCTTCCAATGATGAAGAAGGTCAAGAGACACAACTCACACAGCCAACACATTAGACATCTGTCTCGATGTACTTACACCTTCAAATGCCTTCAGATTTCAGCCTCTGGAAACATCTAGCCCATTTCTTTATGGCTCTGTTGCTTCCATCAGCTGTGGAAATTAGCATAAAATAATATAGTAACTCCAACAAGTGCTGAACAGCATTTCAGAGCATCAGATCAAGTGAACGCAAAAGGACCATTGCTGGTGTGTGAAATCTGAGTGACAAACAGTGAGTAAATACCTTCCGATGCACCAGCGGGGGAAGGATGCTGAAGTGCTCTGGCTGTCTGCTGCCTGCTCGCTTCTTGTGTAACAGCAAAGGCGGCTCAGTCCCTCTGACAGGCTGGGAATCTGGCTGCCTGCTGGCGTCGGGCGGTCCTAGCGCCTGCTGCAGGTTACTTTGCAAGGTAATTCCTAAAGCCTTCTTTTGCGTGTTTCTAATGGAGTTCATCAAGGATGTTTCTAGATTGAGGCTTATTAAGGATCAGGGCAGGGATGTGGGTTGGGAAAAAGCAAGTTTAAGCACATTGTGTTTCCCAGCAGAAATTAAAAGGTCTTTAGTTTCCACTGTTGAAACTAAACTGGGTTACAGATCATCTAAATAAAGGACATCCCTGCAAGCATTAGAGCTTTCGGAAAGAAAAGAAATCAGTACAGACACTATACAGACCACACATATACTCTTTCTCCATCGTTAAAGTATAAAGAGAACAAGAAGTGAAGAAATCTGGGAGGTTTTTAAGTTTGATACACTTTTTTCTTACGACTTGTGAACCACTAGCAAAAGGTGTTGGCCAAGTGTGGAGGTGATAACTCAATAGGCTGAGTGAATCCTGTGCATCAGGAGGTTGGGGTTTTACCTCTGCTCCTCTTGGTGCGCAGAGCACAGTTGGGAGAAACCTAAAAGCAGAAAGCCAGGAGTGGACCCTGAGTACGCCTGTGACCGTAATTCTGAAAATGTAAGGCTTCCCGTTCTGTTCAACAATCCAAAGAAAACATGCAAAACAAAACAAAACAGATACCTCCAGAAGCATTTTTTTGTGAGAGGCGAAATGTTTAAGTGTGTCTCCATTGAAACACCGCCATTCTTCTTTATTAATTGATGCAATTTTTTTCTTTTCCATACCATTCATATTTTTTGGTTTTGTTACTAACCCATCTATAAGGATATCTGCTACACTTATTTTGATAAGAAACCTGGAAGATTCCTTGGCTCACAGATGACCCCCTATAAACATTTGTGGATAGAGTGAACTGTTCACTGCACTGATTAACCACAGGAACAAGTACCCAAGGTACTCTTGTACTGAATAAATTCAATTAGCTTACCTTTCTGAGCAGCTTTCTCACTTGAGGCATAGTGGTGAGTATTTATTTGCTTTTAAAGAGCTAGTAAATTAGATCCAGAGAAAAGATATTTATATGTGGATAATCAAATGGTTATGTGTTTGTATAATATGTACCATAAAATAATGAACAGTATTAGGTCTATGTGCTGCTTTTCCTAGCAGCTTCTGTGTTTTGTGGTTGTCAGGATGGAGCTGAGTCTTTGATAGTTTTTTTTCTTCCTCGGAACATGTAGAATATGCCTGCAGTGGGCAATAGAGAATCTAGAACTCTATTAAACTCTGTTAGCAGAGTAAATATGTGCAGGTATTAACAGAGCAGAGCTGCGCAGAGGGAAGCAACTGGCAGTACTACAGGTCTTGGATCAGAGCCTTGCAGTGACTTTGGTCAGCAGGAAAGTCCAGCAACTACCAAGAGGTGATGCCCTTAGAAATGTGGTTGTCCCACCACCCCAAAAGGGCCAGTTTTAGCTTATTTATTACTTTGGCATTACCTTCACCCTGGCTCCCAAATTAAGGGTTATTCTTTATGAGTTACATACATGTTAGCTACCAAAGCTGCATGTTTATATAGCTATGACCAGAGGAGGTAAGCAAAAGCAAGGACCCCATGCAGTGGTGGATATTCCAGGTAATCCCTGGCTTTGCAGGGTTCAGGGGTCACTTACTCCACCCTTACCTTGACCTGCTGGCCCAGTTAATGTGAGTCTCCTGGAGGGAGCCCTGGGCTTCCTGAGCTCCGCTTGGAGAACCCTCCCCAAGAAAGGGAAGCTGACCAACAAAATTGCTGCCAAATCAGAGTTTGGCAAAAGTTCAAGATGATTAAAAGTAAATTTCATTACATCAAATAGGATGCTATATTCAGATGACTCGGACAGGGTTTCTGAGTTCTTGTTGCACTTAAAAGAACAGAAAATAGAAATCATGTGTATTCACTGACACTCCTAAATGCTCAAAGGGAAGGACTTCGCACCATATCTAGAGATTGGTAAGTAAATTCGCTTTTAGATATTTTAAGTTGGATAAATATTTGATATATTTATCTAATGATTCCTAATTCATCTAGCATTTCTGTTAAAAAGACCAGGCTCGCAGTTTGGTCACAGTGGATTTCACTATTTAAGCGTTATGTGTTTTGTTTGAATATTACTTTGATACACTGCCTGAATCAAATTAATTATTTATAATTACATAAGAAAAGACCTCACTGGGACTCTGTTTCAGTATATATATAACAGAAATCGAGTTGCGACATCTACTTTAAATGATTTTCATCATGTAGGACAAAGAATGCTTACCAACAAGCTAAGCAATAACTCGGGTAATGAATCGCCCATAAACTTTTCATCAGACTGAAGAGGATTAAGCCAGAGTTTCTTGCAATACTTAGAGGTGTGGAAGTCATACCCTAAAAACAGAAGACCATCTTTGGATTATCTTTAAAAGATGTTCTTCTAAAAGTCTATGGAAATAAAGAAAATGCTATATTTGCCTTTTATTATGTATATAGATATATTTTATTGATTATATTAATTGACCCAATTCATTTATTAAACACCTACTAAGCAACGATCATATTCAAGCACTGTATTGTGTTATTCCATAGTGAGCAAAGAGCCCAGTTTCTCAGATCCCATCAAATCACAGTAGACAAACATCACATTCTACCACTATTAAATTTTAGTTACTCCTGAGAGAAAGGCTTGACATTAAAAGTATGAGCCTGAAAGCAATTCATATTACAACCAGATTCACATTAGCAAGACATGAAAAACTTTCCTTAGAATGTGACATTTGAACTGACATTAGAAAAAAGAAAATAAGTTGTGAAAAAGAGTAAGTCCACAGAAAAGGCTTATTACTAGTAGTGTTCGATTATAACATTATGACAAAAAGTCATAGATGTAAAATTAAAACATACATACATATTATAGAGCAAAATGGACAGATCCAACCTCAGGATATGGCTCAGCAGCAGGACATACACCTTGAAAACAATGAAACCCTAGGTTGGATCCACAGGATCAAAGTAGAAATCCAAAATAAACATAAGCAAAACAAAGGTATAAAGAAAACCAAACTATTTTTTTGCCAAGCATTAGTAAAGTATATAATTTAGCTAGAGTATTTGAATACAAAAACAAAATACAGGAGCCATTTAAAAACACTTTCAAATATAGTTTTTAGCGTCTTAAAATTTTTTTAGCGCCTTAAAACACACATGTGTCCTATAAACATGCTCATAGATATTTGGGTATTTGTTCAAGAAAACTGATGAGGGTATAGTGGCTTATGTTAATTTTCATAGCAAGTAATAGCTAAAGACTTAAAAGGTATCCTTCAAGGAGACATGAGGAAGGTGGGAAAGAGCCTGGGGTTGGTGGAGGGCTGAAAGCACTGGAGGCTGAAATGGAGTTGAACATTGTATGTCTGACAATCTATTTGCTAACAGAAAGGCTTAGACTACTTGAAAATTCAGAGAAGACTTCCATGGCATTCCCAGGACCTTGAGTAGAATCCTGCCCTATTCAATTCTCAATTCCCTTCTGCACTTGGTTGTTCGGTAGAAGCATCTTGTAATAAAGTGTGCCATTTTCCAAAAGTATATATGCATAGCAGAGCCTAGCAATGAGCCCTGCTAGTCAACTCTACTAAATGTGGGTGTAAAGATATAAAGACAGCTCACAGAATGGGAAAACTACTTACCCAATACCCATCTGATAGGGCTTCATATCAAAGATATATGAATACTGGTAGAGCTTTTCAAGAAAAAAAAAAGCCATTAAAAATGGGGAAAAAGGAATAAACAAAAATTTCCAAAAAAGAAGAAATTCAAATGGTCAAAAGGCATATGAAAAACTGCTCTTGATATCTGGCATCTCCAGTCATCAAGGAGATGCAAACCAAAACAACAATGAGATCATTTTGCACCACAGAGACTGGCACACATCCAAAAGAGCAAGAACAACCAGTGCTGTCATGGATGTGGGAAGAAGGGGGCTCTCATCCATTGTTGGTGGGAATGTCGACTGGTCCAGCCTTTCTGGAAAACAATATGAACATTCCTCCAAAGACTAGATATTGAGCTCCCATTTGACCTTCATACCTCTCCTGGGAATATGCCCTGGAGATCCAAAAACACAGCAGAAACACCATCTGCACTTTATTCATTGCAGAACTATTCACTATAACCAGAATCTGGATACAGCCTGAGTGCCTGAGAACAGAAGAATGGATAAAGAAACCATAGTACATCTACACAATGGAATACTATGCAGCTGTCAGGAAAAATGAATTCATGAAATATGCTCCAACCAGCAGACTAGCCTATCACAGCCCGGCTCGTGTGGCTGCTTGCGGCGGCGCTGTTCATCAATAAATGCTAGATTTTGAGATGACTACAAGAGTATGCTACCCGCACGGCAGAGCCTGGCAAGCTACCTGTGTCGTATTTGATATGCCAGATACCAGTAACAATTATAGACCTCATTCCCATGACCTGATGGAATGGTTTGAGGCTCTTTATGTTCCTGGAGCAAGCAGGTGCCCTTGGCTCTACTTGCATGAGACAGGTCATATGGAGATGTTACTGGTGCCTGCTCGAGCAAATCGACGATGAACGGGAAGACAGTGAGACAGTGACAGCCTGTAATCCAATAATCCTGTCCAGGATTATTACCAAGAGACAGCAACTGGATAAGAAAGCTCATAGCAGCAATACCAGACTTAGAAGAGCTTATATCATTTACAAAAACATAAAAAGTGAACTAAATAAACCAATCAGGCTCTATTTATGTAAAAAGACATTCAACACTAAAATTGTACCATCTAAACTGTACAACCTGTAGGTAAGACAGAGAAGGGAACATGTGCGAATAAATGTCGAAAGGACTAATACAACCTAGAACTGAGCATTAAATACAGGCAAAAAAATGCACATGATGGCCTCTAAGTGTATGTATTGCAATCCACAATATGTAAGAGAAGGAAAAGAGAGGGAGAGAGAAAAGAGATAAAGAACCTGCCATGGAGGCAGGCTATGGGAGGGGGGACGAATTGGGGACATTGGTGGTGGGAAATGGGCACTGGTGGAGGGCGGGTGCTGGAACACCATGTGACCGAAAACCTCAAACACGAACAATGTTGTAATTGTATATCTCACGGTGGTATAATAAAATATTTAAAAAATAAACCGTACAACCTGGGCTGGAGTGATAGCACAGTGGGGAAGGCATCTGCCTTGCACGAAGCCGACCCAGGTTCAATCCCCAGCATCCTTTATGGTCCCCAAGCACCGCCAGGAGTAATTCCTGAGTGCAGAGCCAGGAATGACCCCCTGAGAATTGCTGAGTGTGACCCAAAAAGCAAAATATAAATAAATTAATTAATTAATGAATGAATGAACAAAAAACAAACAAATAAATGAACTGCACTACCAAAGTTCAGAAACTTAATAGTAACTGAAAATATCAAAAGACTAAACATAATATAGATTTTACAAGTATTTTTTTAAAACAATTTGAAGAATCAATGTTATTTAAGTACACACATAAGTGTGAGTGAAGCTTTAAAAGCAAAAATTCATAATTAGACTAGTGATTACTTCTAAGTGGGGTGATGAAGGATGACAAAAACCATCATAAATGACCTGACTCTTGGGGTTAAGTACATTCTTTTCATCATTAGATTGTCCAATGTCTGTTGCAATTGTATGCATTCTTTTAGAGTATTATTAAAGCAGAGAAATATTATTCCATACAAAATAAAGAGCAAGTGCAAAGTACTGTTCAGACTTGGAACAACTGAAAGATGAGCAAAATTACTAAATGAGTGAAGATGCCAAATCCACGAATATCCACAAACCACCAATAGAGTCATGATACTATCATAGCTAACATCTGTCTTCTTGTTTCAAAGATAGTATTTGCACATTTCACCTTATTTCTCATAAGAAATGTTCATTTAGTTATGTCAGGGTTGAACAATTCCAACAAGATAGAACCCACAAAATTTCCTTTCAGATTATGTGCCACTAATTCAGAATTCATGAATCAATGGACCTTTCCAGTTCCTCATGAAAACTTGTGAGTTTTTGATTGGTAATTGATTTTAGATATGTAGCACTTCATTTTATAATCATATCTTATTTCACTAAAATTTATTAAAATATAAAATCTGAAGGTTATAAAAGAAGAAATATAGAAGCATTGTAGAAAATATAAAACTAGGGGATGGGCAAATAGATAATACAGCAGGTAGGGCACTTGTCTTGCGCCTGATCAATCTGGGTTTGATCCCCACATCCCATATGCTCCCACGTGCACCGGCAGGAGTAGTTCCTGAATGCACAGTCCGGAGTAACTCCTGAGCATAACTGTGTGTGGTCCCCAAAACCACAAATAAAATTAAAAAAGAAAAGAAAACATAAAACTATAGATAATCCTTAAATAATTATAAAATTTATCATGATGTCTGTACTGAAAGAAGAGTTCTATTTCAAGACTGGCATTTTTATGTACACACATATTACTGGGCTCCCTGGGATGAACCCAGAACCATGGCAGGTCCTGACAAGCTACCCATGGTGTATTCAATATGCCAAAAACAGTAACAATAATGGACCTCATTCCCAATGAATGGAGACGTTACTGGTGCCCGCTTGAGCAAATTGATGAACAATGGGAAGTCAAGTGATACAAGTGATACAAGTGATACACACATATTACACAATGTCTTACAAAATTTCAAGTAGTATAGATGCCACTTTAAAACCTGCCATTTTTGTGACTGATTATCATAGTTGATATTGTCATATTGTCTCTAATACACACTACATAGTCTTCAAATATATATAGGTTGGAAAACCGTGACCTGTGAGCCAAATCCAGTCTGATCCCATTTTTGTAGAAAATGTCTGAGAGAAATACAGCTGTGCCCATTCATTTATTTACTGTCTATGACTACATAAAAAGAGTTGATTAACAGAAACTCTGGACCACAAAGTATTTGGTCGTGCCAACTCTTGCCAAAAGGCATATTTTTAATGGCCACATAACAAATATGTGTATCATTCCTTTTTTATTTGGTTTGATTTATTTTCTTTTTTTTTTTGAGGAGTGGCAGAATAACGCTCCATTTAAAGGCTATATTATACATTAACTGCTTCCTGGATAGGAGGGAGATTTTCTATGGTTGTTTTCTGGTTCTGATCATTATTGGCTCTCAAATGTTTGTAGCTATCCCCAAAATGAAGTCCTTGGATTAAAGTACATGTCATACTTTCAGAACATGGGTCCAGACTATTTTCTAGAAAACAGCCCCAATCTCACAACTCCTGTTATTCACAGCCAAACTTTTTGGGAAGAGTAGCTAAAGACATACTCATTTATTACAGCTATGTTCTCACCACCTGCTTTTTATTATTTACATTTGATCTCTTCTCTCACATCCAGACTCATGCTCTTCTGCCCTCAGTCTCTTCCTCTCTTGTGGGATGGTTTTCCTCTATCTTAGAAAGCCGAAGCTGCCCCCTGACTTGACTCCCCTTCCTATATATCACATTTGTCTTGAATTTTTATATTCTCCTGTCAGATTGTATCCCTTTTAAAGTTCTAATCACACTGACTTCTTGCTTATGCCTTTAATGCATTTTTACTGTTTATAGCATAAAGAGCAAATCTTTTCATTGGTATTTAATACTCTTCAAATTGTCCCCAACTTCCCTTTCAGACCTTAATTTCTTTAATAAGATTTTTAACTGCAAACTTTAAAAATTTATACTAGTCCCTAATCCCCAATCATGTATTTTTAAACTCTTATTTATTTTGCTGAGACATATGCATTCTGCATCTTTTCTACATTAGCCTTAATACCTTTGCCCCATCTATTGAATCAAGTGCATGCGCTCCTTAAGGCTTATATTTAATGTTTCTTTTATGAATTTTTTACTTTATCTCAGTCTAATAATATACATTTTCTTCCTATAACTTCTCCATTATAGTTATGCTTTTATGCGTATTTTGTTTTTGTTTTGGGGGCACGCCCAGTGATCCTCAGAGGTTACTCTTGGTTCTGCACTCAGTAATTACTCCTGGCATACTTTGAAGACCATATGGGACACCAGGGACTGAACCCAGTGGGCCATGTGCAAGGCAAGTCTTATCTGCCGTGCTATTTCTCTGGGTCCAATCCATATCTTTTAATATCTTCTATATACAGTGACTTTTTAAAAGTGTTTCATTCTACTCTTAGCTTTACGCTAAATACCGCATGCTTTGAACTTTCTTGTTCTTTTAATTCCCTTTATGTTGTGACTTCCAAAGAATAAATAATATAGAAACACTTGAGGTTGGGCAGATAGCGTAGTCCTCCCAGAGCCAGGGTGAACACAGTGCCGCCCGGAGTGGGAGGGGTTTGAGGACAGCCCGTCCAAATAGGGCCCAGGAACTGAAAACCTGCCACTCGCAACAATCTTCGCCATGCTCAAGGCCAGACTCCACTGCTCCCTACGAGCCCTACTCATGAGTGAAGCTGTTGAAAAAAAACAGGTTTGGGGTTTCTTCCATTGACTTCTCCAGGCTTTCTTACAGTCAGAGAGAGTCACCTCCCCCCAATCTGCCTGGGCTTGAGAGGCCGCGTGGTCGGACCATGAACTGCTTCAGGCACCAAAGTAATCCCATCTGCTGGCCATGATCTAGAGATTCTTATATAAATCCCGAAAGAGACCAATAACTTGGTTACAATCTCTGGATTTACTGTGATTTGTAGCCGCATTCGAGGAAGTGGGCAGGAAAAGAGGGTCTTTTTGTTAAAAAATGTTTTATTATACCACCGTGTGATGTACAATTACAACGTTGTTCATGTTTGGAGGTTTCGGTCACATAGTGTTCCAGCACCCCGCCCTCCGCAAGTGCCATTTTCCGCCACCAATGTCCCCAATTATCTCCCCCTCCCATAGCCTGCGTAAAAGGCAGGTTCTTTATCTGGAATAGAGGGTCTTTGGTGTCGGTAACGGACTGGTGTTGGAATGTTGAATACATGAGAAAACTGTGCTGTTAACAACTTTGTAAATCACGGTGTATAAATAAAGTTTAAGAAAAAAATAGAAACACTTGAGGTTGTCCAATACTTGATAATTCATCCAGCTTTGGAATAACCATCAGAAAATTGTGAACTCTGTTTTTTCATAGTATTATATAGCATATGCTATTAGTATTACTATTGTTTAATCACTGAAAAAGAGATGCTTATTGACAAAATATGCATACCTCATAATACATCAATGCATTGCTAATATATCAAACCAGCCAGAGAAGAATCTTTTGCTTTCTAATTAGATTTCAAATGGGATGGTTCCTACTACCAGTTTCATTGAATGGATTGTATTAGAGGTGACTACAAGAGTATGCCACCCGGCGTGGCAGAGCCTGGCAAGCCTCCCGTGTCGTATTTGATATGCCAAATACCAGTAACAATTATAGACCTCATTCCCATGACCTGATGGAATGGTTTGAGGCTCTTTATGTTCCTGGAACAAGCAGATGTCCTTGGGCTCTACTAGCATGAGACAAGACATATGGAGATGATACTGGTCCCTGCTCGAGCAAATGGATGATGAACGGGAAGACAGTGATACAGTGACAGTGATAGTACCTAGCAGAAGAGAAGCAATAAAGTACTAAGGCCCTCCCATGCTTGACTAGTGAATGATGTTTCCTCATCCTTATAAATTGCAAAAGAGTTGTTGATCTCCAGGTTCCTAGGGAAGGAAAACATAATCACTTATATCACTTGTCTTCACGTTGATACATCGATTTGCTTCAGCAGGCACAAGTAGCATCACCATACGTCCTATCTCATGCTAGTGTAGCCCAAGGGCATCTGCTTGCTCCAGGAACATAAAGAGCCTCAAAGCATACCAACAGGTCATGGGAATGAGGTCTATAATTGTTACTGGTATTTGGCATATCAAATACGATACGGTACTTGCCAGACTCTGCTGTGCGGGTGTGATACTCATAGTTGCCGCTAATCTCATGCATTTATTGATGAAAACATAATATTTATAGTTAATATTATCTATGGGATGTAAGTGTTAACAGGCCATAAAGAAACCTTTTTGCTATCATAGAAAGTAAAAAAAAACCCTTAGTTTATGGCGATTAGCACGTTCATAACTTTTTTTTTTACTGATCAATTGCTTTGTCTAAATTGTTTTATAGGACGTGGAGATGAATACTTCTGTGTTTCAAGCCAGCTTCTGTCTAGAGCCCATCACTTTTCCATTGTATAATCTTAGGTAAGTTTTCTCACATCTCTGAATTTCTTCTTCCTACCAGAAACTCTTTTCACCTCTGAGACTCTGGGTTCTGTGTCACCAAGTACAGGAAGTGGAGAGTAACATCTCAAAGAAACATGCTGAAGCTACCACTGACTCTGTGTTGTGTATTGGCTGCTAGAACTTTTGTGTTTGGAAGATATACGTGGACTTGCATTTCATTATTTAAAATTGAACTTAACTTGTTCAGGGGTTTAAACAAACCATGTTTCTGGGAAGGACCTTAAAAAGCATCTTGTAAAAAAAGCATCTTGTGAAATGGGAATGCTTCAAGGACCACAGAGCTATAAAATAAAGTTCTTCAAAATTAAAACAAGAAGCTATTATTTTGTTTAGAAATGGCTGAGTGGGCTGATACAGTACAGTATAATGGATAGGGTATTTGCCTTGCATGAGGCTGACCCAGGTTCAATTTCCCACACCACATGTGGTTCCCTGAGCCTGCCAGGAAGGATCTCTTAAGTACAGAGCCAGGAGTTAGCCATTAATACCACTGGAATGGGTCAAAACAAGCAAACAAACAAACAAATAAATAAATAAATAAGAAAGAAAAATGATTTAGAATTTTGATCATGCAATAAAATGTATGTGGTAGTCTAGTAAATGTATAAATTAATAGAAGCATGTATCTTTTTGTTTGGATGACTGACAGAAATGATCACGTGTTTGCATGAGCTTCTTTTATATTTTTAAAATGATGTTTCCAACAGCACAATTTCATTGATTTTACTGGGAGTCATTTGCTCATTCAAACATTTTCTCAGTATTAGCTATCAAACCCTGGTTACACTCTGTGTAGAGGACACAGACACACACTGTGTGTATGTGTGTGTGTGTGTGTGTGTGTGTGTGAGAGAGAGAGAGAGAGAGAGAGATTATCTTTTCCCACCAGGTTTCTTTAGCTTATTTTCTTTATGCTTTTAAAATCATGACTGCACTACCAGGTCAACTTTCTACTGTATTTCTTTGCTCAAAATTTAAGTGATTAAATTATAATAATGTGATTAGCTCTTAAAAGGATTATAAAAATAATTCAATTCCATTCCTTCTTTTTACAGTTATTAAAATTGTTGACCATGAAGATTTAATAGTTTACAGTCACCTTATCAATCTACATTTCCCAGAAAACAGAGCCTAAGGCAAGGTTTAAATAATGATGATTTTTGAGTGGAGAGAAATGCAAGCTAGTACAAGCAAAGGAAAGAAAAAGGAAGGATAGAAAGAAAAAGTACAATGATGTTTGTTACACGGGTTCCTAGGTTCCAGTGGTTTAAATTGGTGGTTGGCAGATACGAGTGCCCAGCTCCTGGCATCTAGACTGTGTCTCAAAACTCCCAGATAAGAGTAGAAGGAAAGAAATATTTCCCTGCAGTATTTCTCTTCGACCTTGTTTTTACTCCTTGGGGTATAGCTTTCCCATGCTTCCAGGTTGTATTGGATGCCCACGCTGGGGGCATCGTTGAGAAAAGTTAAACTTATGCCCTATAGCATGTGGAAATAGAGGCTTGTTCAGAGATTTTGAATGAGGTGTTCATAAGTGTCAAGGAACAGAAACATAAAAACGCAACTGAAATTGGTTGCTTCTCTAATCTGCATAACAGAGCAAGGCACTGAGTATTTTGGAGTCGGACAGAGGTGAAGATGGGTCCAACTTTGTGACATCTAGTCATAGTACCAAAACTCTGGAATTCTCACATTAAATGCAATAGTCTGATCAATGGTCAATTTTCTTTAACATTCTCTATAATATTAAGAGAACTTGAAATGAAAAGCTCAAATTTAAATTAAGTGTCAGCTTATTACAAACAACACTAGTTTATGAATTTTAACATTGTCTGCATTAAGACTAGTCAAGTTTGGGGACTGAGAACACTCTGGCGTAAAAATGACTTATCTGGTCCAGGAAATTGTTGCCCAGTAGATAAGAACATAAAGCAATTTTTAAGGCAGTGTTTGCTTTAGAAAATTCTTACAAATCCATTTGTCCAGGAGAACAGCTTGTTCATCTGAGCAAACAGCTTGCTTATCAAACAACAGATTGCTTATCTGCAGGGTCCGCCAACCCCAGATGATGACTTCACGTAATTTGCCCAATTCCACTCATACACCTTGGAGGACCTGTTTTATATTCTTAATCCCAGATGTTTACCTTTTGAGATAAGCTTTTGAGTTATCTTAAAACAAAACAAAACAAAACAACAACAAAAAACAGGAGATAAGCAATTCATTTATTTCATATGGCAGCTCAATTTATTTACAAAAATAAGCTGATCATTGCCTGCTTTCCCAAAAATAAAACCATATAAAGTCTCAGTCTAAAAGAGTAGGATCAAATATTTATTAATTTCTAAAATACATTTTGATTTTTGCAAAAAAAATGCAAAGAAAGACTCATTTAAACTTATGAGTAGTATTTGCTTTCATTGTACACTTTTCCTAGTTTTCTTTAGAAGTTTATTGACTGGGGACTGGGAAGATAATAGAGGGGTACTGGGGAGATAGTAGAGGATCAGCACCATGGTCTGATCCTCATACTACGTGTCCAACCTCTACAATGGCTCGGCATAACCCCGGAGGGCGTCCAGTGATGCTGGACATGAGTGTGGAGCGATCCAAGCTTCTCTAGCTGTGCCCCTGAAAGCCATGAGCACTGTGGGATGGCCTGGGAGGCTCCCAGCACCACAGGGCCTTGCTAGTGCCGCATCCTCAGGCTGTCTCTTCAACCATCTGGCCAGACCAGTTGGCTGAGAAACTCTGAGAGTGGACCACAAGCTGCTGAGTACCGCTTGGGAGGACCAAAAGGGGGCATTGAATTAAATGCCAGCAATTTAATGAAAACTTTCAACTCTGGATTCCTACATTATCTTCAGATTAATTGAGCCCAGTTCTTCTGCCGTCAGAAATGTGTCGATTTTGGCTGTGGAGGTCTCTTTTCTCACAAGTCTTCAGCCAGGCCTTCTAAAATAACTTTCAGGCTTTTTAGTTAAGTATTTTTTTTAAGTATTTTATTATAAAAATATGGAACACTTCACAATTTGCGTGTCATCCTTGTGCAGGGGCCATGCTAATCTTCTCTGTCGTTCAATTTTAGTATATGTGCTGCGAGCGAGCACTAGTTAAGTATTTTTATCTAATAGCATTTCTCCCACCTGGATTGATGTGACAGCAAACTAGTCTTAATAACATGGCTTTAGAAGAGCCATTTCTGGTGGGATAGTGGTTGTTGAATTGGGAGATTTAGCCAACGATCTAGCATACAGTCTTTTACATCTTGTCCCACTGCTCAATCTTTATTGTTATTTCAGATTCTTCATTGTGCTACAGGGATGCTCCTAGTAGTTCTCAGGGAGACTACCCTAGTTCAGGCACTGATCTCCTGCCTCTACCATGCAAACATGAGGTCCAGACATTTGAGTTATCTCCTTAGCCCCATCAGACTCTTCCTTATTAATACTATCATTGATGAATCTTCCAGAATAAATGTATCCAATCTTTGGGTGATGACCCTGCTTAAAAAGTAGTATCAACACTGCTTCACTGAGCATTCTTCTACATGTTTTGGGAGAAGATACTCCCTGCAGTGGAACTGCTAATTTCATGCATTGCAGGTGCTATTTTAAAGATTGTTTTTAGAGAGGTTTTTATGCATTTTTATTTATTTGTTTACAGTCAAACATTTTTCTAGAGTGGTTTTCATAACATTTTATTTAACTATGTTTTGGTTGTGGGAAAGCGCTTGGTGCTGCTCATAAGCTTACCCCTGGTTCTGTGCTCAGGTATTAGTCCAGACAGTGCTCATTTGTGGTGCTGTGGATAGGCTACTGCAAAAGAAGAGGGAGAACAAAAAACTTGCCAAAATAGTGGCTTTCAGTCCTTGAGGCAGAAGCCAGGGAGTGGAATTACTGAAGCGTGTGGAAACTCAGTTCAATTCAGTTACCTGTGATTCCCTTTTTCAGGGTTAGCCTGCTGGACAAGTCACATTGTCTTTCTCATTCTCTGCAACTGACTTAACAGGTCAGAGGTCAGAGTCACATTGTCTTTCTCATTCTCTGCAACTGACTTAACAGGTCAGAGGTCAGAGGTGATCATCTAATTGGTCTAATTGTGACCGATTGCCACAACTCTCAATATATTTTTTCACAGTGAAAATAAATGTATTTTGTTTTATATAGCATGTCTTTTACTAGTTGGGAATTTATCAATATAGCATGTCTTTTACTAGTTGGGAATTTGTAGATGTAATATATTACCATGTGACTGTAAGACTAAAGACTATAAAACAAGATGTGTAGCTCAGCAGTCCTTGTGAGAGAGACTCTGGGCTTAATCCACAGAAACACATATGAAAAAGTGATAGCTCTAGGTGTTAGGCATCAAATAAAACATAGGGAATTTTAAAGAAAAATAAGCCCTTAAAGCATGTTCATATTAATATCTGCTTTCCGATAACTAGGGAGACTAGATCCTTCCCTACAAGGACTTAAAAGATACAAGTGATTTCAGTATTAAATTGAATGTCGCTGTTAGACTTAGCCCACATAAACTGAAATACTATTCTGAACATTATTTTAAACACAATTTCTTTGTATTTTGTTCTTATAAATTCCCTTTTTATTTTATTGAATATGAAAAGGAACCTGATTAAGAGAATCTTTTCTTGTTCCTGTTGCCTTTTCTTCCTAAATCTCAGGGACACTTTCATGAGGAGTTTTCATATTTATAAAGCTCAAGAAAATTTAAAGTCATCCTAGCCATCTTTCAAAAAAAAAATCCAAGCAATCTGAAAGCCAGTCCTGATTGTGCGACAATTTGCCAAGTCTTCAGCTATAGGGACACAATCATCTGGTTCTGTTTTTCATTTTGACTAAACAAAACATGAAGATTATAAACAATACCGAAAAATCACTGAAGTAAACTAGAAAAAAATTGTTTTGTTCAATGCCATTTCTTTTTTATAATGCCTTCTACTACTTCAGCTATTAAATGATCATTGTAAAGTGTTGCAAGATTAAATATGTTTAGTGTCTTAATAAAGAAGCATTCCTTATTGTCCTCAGTTTGGAAAGAGATAATCTGGACCTACTTCACTTCCATGGGTGTCTTTTCTTTTCTGTGTCTTCCACTTAAAAAATCACTTCTCAGTATTCGAAGCTGAAATGTGAAAGCTGAATGCTGTATTACTGAAATGTGAAAGCTGAATACTATATTACTGAAATGATCCCCAGCTACGTTTCACCCCTTTGTCTCCTACATTTCTGATCTACTCTATTTTCAGTTTCATCTTCTAAACTTACTCATGTTTATGTCGCATCCTTCTAATAATCAGCTTTGGTGGCTTTCTATTACTGAGGGATAAAACTCCTAAGTTCTAGTATCAATACTTTTTAAAGAACTGGCTTGAACTGACCCTGCCAAGCGATTCTCCTAATATTCCCTTACACAAACTCTGAAAGAGGGGCCAGAGCGATAGCTCAGCAGGTAGGGCGTTTGCCTTGCACACGGCCG
This sequence comes from Cryptotis parvus, assembly GCA_021461705.1. NCBI lineage: Eukaryota > Metazoa > Chordata > Mammalia > Eulipotyphla > Soricidae > Cryptotis > Cryptotis parvus. Next base: position 48,638 of record JAJIBD010003343.1, on the reverse strand, counting down.
GCCCATGCCGGCCCGGGTTTGATCTCCAGCATCCCATATGCCCCCGAGCACCGCCAGGAGTAATTCCTGAGTGCAGAGCCAGGAGTAACCCCTGAGCATCGCCGGGTGTGACCCAAAAAGAAAAAAAAAACTCTGAAGACTACTTGTCTTAAAGCATCATAAATGAATGTATCCCTCACTCTCCATCTATGATCAAATAATTATCCTTTTCTAGAATATTCCTTTATTCCTTTATTTTAAAGTAGGTGGATTGGGCAACACCCACATGTGCTTGGGCCCATTCCTAACTCTGTACTCAGGGATCACACCTGGCAGTGCTCAGGGAATGCTAAACTGTGGCAGAGATTATCTGCCCACTGTACTATCTCTCTGACCCTCATTCCCCTCTGTCTTCTCTGATCATCATTAACATCAGATCATTCATGATATTTGGTAAGACTCTCTTCACTATGAATAAGCACATCCATCAAATATGTTGGGGTTTCAATATATTTGAGGATTTTCAAATACCCTCCACCCATTCACCAATCCATTTATCTATCCACTTATTTAATGAATATGTGCTATTCATATTCACATAGTAATAGTAAACTATTACTGTATCTTTTTTTTTGCCTTATTTACTTTGGGTCATGTTTTAATTTTCAGTTATAAGGGGTTATTCTTGCTACTTTTATTTATTTATTTATTTTTTGCTTTTTGGGTCACACCCGCGATGCTCAGGGGTTTCTCCTGGCTCTGCACTCAGGAATTACTCCTGGCGGTGCTCGGGGGACCATATGGGATGCCGGGAATCAAACCCTGGCCGGCATGGGCCGGCCGCATGCAAGGCAACGCCCTACCCGCTGGGCTATCGCCCGGCCCCTCTTGCTACTTTTTTTTTTTTTTTTGCTTTTTGGGTCACCCAGCGTGCTCAGGAGCTACTCCTGGCTCTGCACTCAGGAATTACTCCTGGCGGTGCTGGGGACCATATGGGATCGGGATGAACCAGGCCGGAGGCGTAAGGACGCCTACGCTGGGCTATCGCGCCAGTTTGCTATTTTAATTCTGAGTATTAATCTTGTTGTGTTCAAATATGTATCCTACCTACGGCAGCCTGAAGCTACCCGTGTCGATTTGATATCAGATACCAGTAACAATTATAGACCTCATTCCCATGACCTGATGGAGTGGTTTGAGGCTCTTTATGTCCTGGAGCAAGCAGGTGCCCTTGGGCTCTACTTGCATGAGACAGGACATATGGAGATGTTACTGGTGCCCGCTCGAGCAAATTGTGTGAACGGAGGACAGTGATACAGTGATACACTGCCAGCAGTTCTCAGTCCTTCATCCAGTCTCTGCATTCAGGGATCACTTCTTCTGGGACTCAGGGGACCAGATGGAGTGCCTCACATTAAATCTGGGTTGACTACATGCGAGGAAAGTACTCAGCCCACTGTGCTATCACTCTGGTCCCTATTACTATACTTTATTTTTTTGTAAATTTTTAATTGTATTTTTTATTTACTATTTCATCATCTAACACAAATCCCACCACCAGTGTGTTCCCACCACCAAAGACCCTCATTTCCCACCCACCCCCCATCTCCATGCCTGCTCCCTCAGCTGGCACCAATTATATTGACCATTGCAGCCCATTCCTCAATCCGGCCCAGGTATGCTGGTCCAGAGACTCTCAGACATGGGGCAGAGCTGTTCCTTGCTCTCCCTGTGCACAGCCATTCATGAGGCAGTCGGGAGGCATGGCAGGTTCTAGCCCTGGCCCACCACCTCGGCAGAGCCTCACAACAAGCCAGACCACCCCCTCACTCCACAGGTGCAGCCATTTTCCACATTTGGACTTCCCTTTCATCAGAACTCCACCCAGCAGACCAGCCCATCACAGCCCGGATCATCAACACCCACCCTGCAACAGTTTGTTCCTCAATCTGGCCCAGGTATGCTGGTCCAGAGACTCTCAGACATGGGGCAGAGCTGCTCCTTGCTCTCCCTGTGCCCAGCCGTTCATGAGGCAGTCAGGAGGCATGGCGGGTTCTAGCCCTGGCCCACCACCTTGGCAGAGCCTCACAACAAGCCAGACCACCCCCTCACTCCCACGGGTGCCGCCATTTTCCACATTTGAACTTCCCTCTCTTCAGAACTCCACCCAGCAGACCAGCCCATCACAGCCCGGCTCACATGGCCGCTTGCGCCATGCGGTTCATCAATAAATGCTTTATTTGGAGGTGTTTAAAAGAGTTTGCCTCCTGCTCTGCAACTCGGGCAAGCTGCTTGTATTGTATTTGATATGCCAAATTCCAGTAACAATTATATTAGGCCATTCCCATGACCTAATATAATGGTTTGAGGCTCTTTATGTTCCTGTAGCAAGCCGAAGCCCCTGGCTCTACTGGCATGAGACAGGACATATGGAGATATTACTGGTGCCCACTCTAGCAAATAGATGATCAATGGGAAGATCGTGATCGTGATCATGATTGCAGTCCATATATGGCAATGGGATTGATGAAGTCATGACCTTTTTTTTCTGGTTTGTTATGGGCCACAGTGGTCTATTTCTGTTTTTGCATTGACCATCTGAATTTCTGGAAGGTGGTTGGTTTCTACTAGTTTGATGGACTGCATGGCCACAAAGCTGGTAGCAGCTCTGCCCCATGTGTCAGAGTCTCTGGATCACAGCCGACAACCTCGAGCAGTTTGTGAGCAGGTCCACCGGGCCTCCCAGACGGGACAGAGGTATGAGAAAGGAACCCCAGCTCCATCTCCATGGAAACCGGTGACTTTAGGGCTCTAAGACCAGCATACCTGGGCTGGAAATCAGCTTTTCTCTAGGGTGGGGCTCTGACGAGCTGGGTTTGAGGTCAGCTTCTCTCTTGGGTGGGACTCTGATGAGCTATGAAATCCAGATGTTGAAAGTGGCTGCCATTACAGTGCAGGGGGTTACTCTGGCTTCTTCCAAGGCTCTATTGGGGTGGCGGTTCAAATCCAGAAACCACCCTCCATCCTGGATGCCTCATGATCAGCCACACTGAAAGAGCCTGTAGCAGCTCTGCCTAGTACTATACTTTCACTTAGTAGAATTTTACTGAATAGTTGTTCGCTTTCTTAATGGAGTAAAGAGAGGATAGTGTTTATTGAAAATTATTTGTCTTATTTTCTGAAAGTTTCTTCCTCTTGTGATGAAAGGAACATTTTAGCCAGTGGACAAAAGAAAATATTTTTTTGGAAGATATTAAAATCCCAATAAATTAACATATACCTAACTAATGCTAAACTATTGAGATTTTCTATAATATTACATGAGTAAATATTGGAATGGAGTGGGGGTCGTCTGGCTTGTTGCGAGGCTCTGCTGGGATGGTGGGCTAGGGCTAGAACCCACCATCCCTCCCGAGCGCCTCGTGAGCAGCTGGTCACAGGGAGAGCCAGTAGCAGCTCTGCCCCATGTCTGCAAGGGCCTCCATTTTCCACATCTGGACTTCTCTCTCGTCAGACCTCCACCCAGCAGAACAGCCTATCAGGTGCCCGGTTCGCGCGGCTGCTGCGGCCGCACGGTTCATCAATAAATGCCGGACTTAGAGATGCCTACAAGAGTATGCTACCTGCACGGCAGAGCCTCGCAAGCTACCCGTGTTGTATTTGATGTATATGCCAAATACCAGTAACAATTATAGACCTCATTCTGGAATGGATTGAGGCTCTTTATGTTCCTGGAGCAAGCAGATGCCTTGGGCTCTACTAGCATGAGACAGGACATATGGAGATGTTACTGGGGCCCGCTCAAGCAAATCGATGATGAACGGGAAGACAGTGATACAGTGAAATATTGGAATGGAGCTGTTTTATGCAAAGGTGTTCATCAAAATTAAAAATCATGAAAGCAAGCAAGGAAAGCAAAGTATAGATCTAATCAGTGCAGGGGTTTGACCTAGTTTCTTAATTTTTTTGTTCTAAATTCATTATTTTTAACTTAGCCATGCACAAATGAGGCTACAATGGGAATTGTGCAAAAAAATCTCTTATTTTTCTTGTACAAAATATTTTCTTATTATCTAGTATATATTCAAATAAATATAAAGTAGTCTAATTTAACCTTCAAGAGTAACTCTCTGGAGATTCTTTATGAAACTTGAGACTACTTTCTTTTGGACCAAATTGTTTGAAAGCTAACAGTTTCTGAAATTACATCATTAGATGTTATTGAAATGAGATTCTGAGGCAATTTGGGGGGAATTTTTAAAATCAGAGGCATTTTTGCATCTCCTATATTTCTTTTTGATTCATTCATTTTAGTATTGAGTCACCAGGCTTGCTCACATCCTGAATTAATTTCTTTTCATCTCCCTTCTATATTGAAGCTATCTGTATAATTGTTAGTGCGTCATTACTCCATCTTCATTTTTCAGATGACTAAACTGGGGTGAATGACTCGGTTTTGGGACCAAGTTGTTAGCCTGGGTATACTTTGGGCTCTCAGCTGGAAAAGCACTAACCGATGTAAGATGTTGTAATTAAAATTTACAGCCCCTGATTCTGCAACACGTTGCTTAGTTACTAACTCACCCTCTTCGTACTTTGATCTATACTTCTCCTTTTGAGCTATTCTTCTTGTAAGAGCTAGATATACCTCATTGTTGCACTTGTCCTCTCAGATATAAAAAATATCATTCTTATCATAACTTCATTTCTTAAGAAGTTAGAAATAATCCATTGTGAAGAATCTCAAATAAGTTTTATAACCTTGAATTTAAAAACTACATGACTAAGTCTCGAATGATACAGTAAGAAGGGTGCTTGCCTTGTACTCAGCTGACCTGGTTCAATAGCTGACACCCGTATGGCCCCCTTGAGCAACAGCAGGTCTGACCTCCATGTGCAGAGCCAGGAGTAAGACCTAAACATCATTAGGTGTGGCCCACCAGAGTGTTTAAATTGATTAATGAATTAAAACTCCAAATCTGCCACATCTTTTAAGTAATGCTACAAACTATTCTTCAGAAATGAGGCATTGTCAGTGCCAGGTTCATTTCTTATAAGTAAAACTCTAGATTAAACTATTATAGCTTTAGAAAATACTTTTAGCAGAAATCCATAATGCTGACCATCTGTCTTTAGATTGCACATTTCAGTAACTGACTCATAAAGAGAAATTACTCTCAAATTCATCAATATGTGTACATAGCACTTGATAATATTTCTAAAATTTCCAAATACAAAAAAACTATGATCTTTTCTGTCTTCTTTCTGATTAGTATAAAAATATGAGAATTTTATCTAATATTGTGTTGAATAGGAAATCAAAAAGCACTATTTTGATACTCAAATCCAAATCAGGCAACAACTTTTAAAAATGATATAAAAGCAGACACTATTATAAAATGAATAACAAAACGATTCATATCCTTAATAAGTGAGGCCATCAAAGTCTGGAATAGGTTCTATAAAGTCAGACCAGATAGTAAGGATCAAGAGAGATGAGAAATATAGACATGTATTAAATGAAATGTAAGATGTAGAATAGCAGAAGGTGATAACATTTTTTTGAAAGCAGAATGTTTTACCTACTAGAAAATATAGAAATAAATGAACAATGGCAAAGAAATAAACTGTGAATTCAAGCTTGTGTCCCAGATGAAACAGGGTCAACTAATGAAAAGTTGTCTATCAGGCAATTAAAGAGTTTGGGTTTAATTAAATAAGAAGGCACAGTTCAAAGAAAATCAAGTTGGGGGGTGGGGAATCAGGTTTTATGGCATTCCCAAAGGGGTCATTATTTTTGCCCAGACACTGAGTGGCATGTAGCACAGAGTAATAAAACATTATTCTATTCATCTTAGCAAACTGAAGAGAAGAGAGTCGTTAGTCTGGGGAAGATAATAAAAGGCAAGATTTGGCATTTTATTAGGCAGTAATAAAAATAAACCCAAAATACTACCAAATAATTCATGAAATGAATTAGCTACCCTAAACTCTAATTAAATTTCATACATATTAGTTTATTCAGTAATATTTATAGGGAAAACATTTTCTGAGACTGTGATCATCAGCTACACAATAAAAATAAACATAATGAAACAATTGAAATTTGCTTGATTGCTACCGCTAAGAATAAATTATTGGTCACTGTTTGATTTAGTTTGATTACACAAGTTATTACTTTCCACTATATATCTCATCAGCAGCCCTATCTGCCCAACATCCCCGGTAATTAGGCTAGGGTTATATGACTAATTTCAGCCAATGGATTGTGAAAAGTCTTGGCCAACATTGTTGAGTCTGTTTGACTTATATTTTTCCTTTCACTTTGCTATGGCAGCCTTAGAAGTCACACATACTGAGATGGGAACATGACAAGAAGAAGAAAACACGAACCTCAAAGCACAGAATGTAAGAAAGCCCTCCGAAAAACTCCATAAAGAAGAAGAAAGAAAGCCCTCCAAAAAACTCCATAACGAAGATCTTGACAAAAACAACTATGTCACATGAACTAAACCTGACCTCTAGCTTGCTTGGTGTAGATTACAAAACAATAGTGATTTTCATCACTTTAAATTTATTTTTCTAACTGCTTGTTATCACTTGATCACTTGATGACTTCACTTGAATCCCGTTATTCATCGATTTGCTTGAGCGGGCGCCAGTAACATTTCCATTGGACCCTATCACGTGCCAATGTAGCCCAATGGCATCTGTTTGATTCAGGAATATGAAGAGCCTCAAACCGTTCCTTCAGGGTCTTGACTGGAAGTCTGACCATCTTGTAGGTGAGTGGCCACGTGATCTTTTGACATCCTGTGGGATCCAGTCGGTAATGGCTCTAGTCCAGCGGTTGTCTCCAAATCGCATTACATGTCCAGCCCATCTGATTTTCAATGCCTTGGCAAACGAGACAGCATCCCTGATTCTGGAATAGCGACGGAGGTCAGAACTCCAGATTCCTTCTCTCACTTGAGTGAGGTGTGGTATTCCAAGCATAGCTCTTTCAATTCCTCTCTGGGAGACCCTAATAGCATTCTCATCCTGCTTTCGTAGGGCCCAGGTCTCTGAGGTGTATGTTAATTCAGGGAGACCTCCGCCCGCTGATGTCATTGTACTAATAACACCAAACATTAGCCAAGTGGCACAAATGCTGGCTGACTTCGACCGAGAATGTGGAAAGATAGGTCTACAGCTGAATCTAAAGAAAACCATGTTTATGAAAAATGAACTAGTTCCAGAGGCCCCATTCACTCTCAATGGAACAAACATCTCTGAATGCAGCAGTTATGTGTACCTAGGTCGAGAAATCAACATAATGAATGACCTAAAACCTGAACTGCGCAGGGAGAAAGAGAGCAGCATGGAATGCCTTCAAAGGTATCGAAGAAATAGCTAAAAAGGACGAAGAACCTCCGGCTCCGGGCACATCTCTTTGACAACTGCTTGATATACTGTGAATAAATTTATTTTACTTGAGAACAACAAAAAATCCAAACTGATCTCAAAAAAACTGTCATTGAAATATCCATGAGGATTTAATCAATATTTAATGGGGAAAAGTCTAATGAAAAGAGGTAATTTATCATAAAGACAGCAACTAAATCCTAGAGAAATCCTAAACTCCTTTGCTAAGTGCCTACTACACTTATGTAAAATATAAAAAATTGCATTTTATATTTAATTTTTCCTCTTACAGTTTGATTAGCTAGAGAGTTGTCCTATATTAATGAAGAATATTTTTAACTCTAAAATCCATGACTGGGGTCAGAGCAATAAAACAGCAGGTAGGGTGTTTGCCTTGCACATAGCTGACCAGGGTTCGATCCTGGGCATCCCATAGGGTCCCCGAGCAATGCCAGGAGTAATTCCTGACTGAATATCTGAGGGTGTGACCACCCAAAATTAAAATAATAATATGATATGATGTGATGTGATATGTTATGATATGATATGATATGATATGGTGGGATATGATATGATATGATATGATATGATATGATATGATATGATATGATATGATATGATATGATATGATATGATATGATATGATATGATATAATCCATTACTTGCTTGTGATATCACTTTGACAAATCACTTAATTATATCATTTGGGGATCACTGTATCACTGTATCACTGTCTTCCCGTTCATCATCGATTTGCTCGAGTGGGCCCCAGTAACATCTCCATATGTCCTGTCTCATGCCAGTAGAGCCCAAGGCATCTGCTTGCTCCAGGATCATAAAGAGCCTCAATCCATTCCGGAATGAGGTCTATAATTGTTACTGGTATTTGGCATATATATCAAATACAACACGGGTAGCTTGCCAGGCTCTGCCGTGCAGGTAGCATACTCTTGTAGGCATCTCTAAGTCCAGCATTTATTGATGAACTGCGCGCCCAGGCGGCACTAATAGGCTGGTCTGATGGGTGGAGGTCTGGCGAGAGAGAAGTCCGGATGTGGAAAATGGAGGCCCTCATGGAGTGGGGGTCGTCTGGCTTGTTGCGAGGCTCTGCTGGGGTGGTGGGCCAGGGCTAGAACCCATCATCCCCGGGCGCCTCGTGAGCGGCTGGTCACAGGGAGAGCCAGTAGCAGCTCTGCCCCATGTCTGTGAGTCTCTGGTTTCTCTTCAGATTGCATATAAAATATTGGCAACAATAAATAAAGTAGCCTAGAAAGGACACGGACCAAAAATAAATATTGACAACAATCTATATTGGCAGGAAGTGATGAAAAAGGAACTCTCATTTCACTGCTGATGGAATGTCAGGGAACGCCGCCGGGGTCCCCGACAGTGTCAGGACAGAGGTTGTCTTCTACCTCCGAGGGCGCCGGGAGCACAGATGAAAACTCACAAGTCCGGTGCAGTTCCAAAAATGGCCTTTAATAGTACAAAAAGCTCTTCCACAGCAATCCAATGTAATGAACAAACTCTAGCTCTAGTCCGAACTTAGACCATACAAAAGAGCCTAAGTCTCCCACAAAGAGAGAGAGAGGATCTCACCTGAGCTGAGTCCTATCCAGAAGAAGGAGCAAAAGGCCAAAGAGCAAACGGCCAAAAGCCAAAAGCCAAAAGCTGAAGGCTGAGGAACCAAAAGGCAAAAGGGATAGGGGATTTGGGGATAGGGGGATTTATACCACACGAAACTGTGCTGTAGAATTAACTTATCAAATCTGGGCCTTCCACATGCAAGGTAAACAACTTTATGGCCTTCAAGGATATAAATTTCTGAAGTTTGTCTTCACTGTAAATGACAGGAGGACCGATGTTCCACACATCTAATGGAAGAAATTTCTACTTTGAAGTCCATGAACATCTTTTGTATTTATGTATGCATATATACATATATGTTTGTGTATATATATTATATGTACATATATATTTATATATATATATGTATATATATATTTGATCTGCAGCAGCCTATAATTTTACCAGAATCCCAGGGGGCATGATTCAAAACAGTGTTCAACCCAATGACGCTGAGACTTCGTGTCAAGGTTAGCTCTGGGCTTAAAGGATCACGGGTAATCAGGGACTGAACAAATGAGGTGCAAGGACCGGACCTCCTGCACGCAAAGCATGTGCACACCCCCTTGAGCTATTTCTTTGGCAGCAACTTAAACTAAATGTTGGTATAATCTAGTTGGGTTTGCCAAGGCATCGAAAATCAGATGGGCTGGACATGTAATGTGATTTGGAGACAAATGGTGCACTAGAGCCGTTACCGACTGGATCCCATGGGATGTCAAAAGATCACGTGGCCGCCCACCTACAAGATGGTCAGACTTCCTTGTCAAGATCCTGAAGGAACAGTTTGAGGCTCTTCATATTCCTGAATCAACCAGATGTCATTGGGCTACACTGGCACGTGATAGGGTCCAATGGAAATGTTACTGGCGCCCGCTCGAGCAAATCGATGAATAACGGGATTCGAGTGATCAAGTGATCGAGTGAAGTATATTCGTCAGCCTTTGGTACAGTGATCTGAAGGTTATTCTTGTCCCAGGCTTAGATATCAAAGTGTTCTTCTCTATTGTGCAGTCATTTAATTGTTGGCAGAAGGTAGATCTAAGGATATGCGAAGGAAGGTCTGATGGATACTGCCTGTTAACAGATACACAGGAACTTCATGCAGACTGTCTCCCAATAGGGGAGTGACCCCAAAAAACATCATCATCATCATCATCATCATAATTGCTTAAAATTATTGGAATTAAAATCCCCACAAACACTTGTATTCTTGACTTGTTCTTACAGTATTGCAAAAAATAAAAGGAAGAAAAACAAAACCCCCTTATATGATTGGATGATGGGAGATAGAAGAATTTTTTTATCCTAATAATATCACAACTTATTTACCCTTCCCCAAAGTGTACATTTTCTGTGGAAATACAAAAGTATTCAGAAGCTTTGATTGGTACCTATGACTGGACCCCTCCAACACCCCGGTAGCTTCCTGCTTAATTATTTCCCTAGCAATGCTGCTGTGGCTTTGCTGCTGTGGAAATATCCCCACCCCACCCCACTGTCACTGACCTGCTTCCTTCCTGGTTTAGATTTTTCCTGCTACTACATCCCTAGGTGGTTGCTACGCAACCAGTCCTCCAAGGCAATTTTATTGTGCATGTGCTTTCTCTCTGATGGATGATTTGTTTTGCGTGATTTTATTCAGCCATAATTTGAATCTAATTCTTTCCAACATTCATTCTCAATGGTGGCTATGGCTCTAATCTTGGATTTTGACGAACTATTATGCTACCCAAGACCTGAGATTTTTACTTGTTATTTATAATCAGTTTCTTCTCTAGGATGCCTTCTTGTAGTTAATGTTTCTCATGATTTTTCTTCTTTCTTAATAAACGTCACCAGGACCCTCCCTGTCAGTCAAGATTTACTAAATTTGCATTCTCTCATGAGATCTGGCCATTGTTTACCTGCTTTATTTAACCATAAAGATACCTTTGAAACACTACAATGGGTGCGTTTAAAAATCAGAAAATAAATTACTGCCCTTTAGATTTTATATCATATACTAAAATTTTTCTAGGTTTAAGATCAAATTGTCAATGATAAAATTCATTCATGAATTAAATTTTTCTTTAAACATTTATAAAAATATGTATTATCACCTGAGAAACTACACTAAACAATTATATATCAAAAGTAAAAATTATTTGGCAAAAGATAAAATTATTTGTATCTTCTCCAAATTAATTGAAATAAAAAATTAATCTAGTATGATAAATCTAATAAAATAGTTTATTATAAATTATAGTCATTTTTGCATAACTTAAAATAAACCTAAAATAATTACAAGGCTATCTGGAAAAGTTTAAATAAAAAAAATTTAAATATGCTTTGTCACATTTTGCACTGTTCAGTGCTAATTATTAAATCAAACAACAAAGTCTTATGACTTCTAACAAATTGGTAAAGCTTTCCTGAAAAATAGCTACCATTGAAAGAAAACAGTGACATGTTTTGTGCATTTCGAAGGTAAGTAATTTTTTATTTTATACCTTTTTACCCCTACATGCCAAGAATCAGATACATGTAAAGCATGTGGTGTACCATGGAGACACATCCCTGGTCATGTGTTCCAGCTTCTGAATGTAGAAAGTTCTAGATATCCTCCTAACATAATAACACAAGTGGACTAGTAATTGAGATCAAGCAAAATCATCATAGTTGTGGTAGTGAGACAGTGGCTACGCATTTGTCTCCCCCAATGGGTTGCCTACTCTTTATACCTTTGTTCTTACCATCCTTTACGGGTGCATGACCCAAATCTGGCAAGAATTTTTTGGAATGTTGTTAGCTTTTGAAAATAGGTACAAAAGACACTGATGAAAGATAATTGAAGCATGTCTTGTCATTCCCATGATCTAGAGAGAGTGAAAGTATTTCTACTGCTTCCCTCAACTGCCTGTATTACTATCTTTCCAAAGACTTGTGCATTTAGTTCTTTTGCTGCTTTCCTGGTAAAGACTAGAACTTCCTAGTCTTAAAAATGTTTATTGATAAATCAAGAGCAGGTATGCATTACAAATAAATTTATTCTGAGGGCTGAGGAACATTTGGGATGGGTTAAACACTCAGAGAGGCACTAAAGTGAAAGTTTTAAAGATTTATGGTGAGAAAGGAAAATGGCAACCTCGGGAGTGTAGTGGGAATAGAGCAAATTTATAAAAAGCCTGGCAAGGTACATTTCTCTGATAAGGTCAACCAATTTCAAGGTGATTAGTAAAGCAAGAAAGGCATTCTTGTCTTTAAATTCTTCCTTTTAGACAGAAAATAAAACTCGAAATGTTATGTCTTATGTTATTGTCTTATGACAATAACTCTTCTCTATGGTCACTATTTGTAATTGTCACATAGCATCGAAAGGTAAATTTAGATTTTATTTTAGTTGTTGATCTCTAGTTCAATTACAGGAAGAACAACTTTGCCAGACATCTCATGTGAAGAACCCAGGATGCTGCGAAAGATGGGAGCACCAGTTAGTGAGCATTTCTAGATGATTCAAAAAATGATTTCCAGTGTTTTGTTGGGTTTTGTTTGTTGGGTGCTCACACAGAGTACACCTGGGTGCTTAGGACTTCCTCCTGGTTCTGCAATTAGGGATCACTCTAGGTAGGTTCTGGGGACCATGTTGGTTGATGGGGATCGAAACATGGCACTCTCAAGCAAGGCAGGTGCCATATCTGCTGTATGATCTGTCCAGCCCTGCAGTGTTCTTTTTTAAAACCTGACAGTGTTCTTTTTAAAAATGACGTGCAATTTCATTTATGGTAAAATTATCCCCTTTTGTGTATAGAATTGAGAAGCTTTTAGTATATTTACGTGATTCACCTTAATCATGAGCACTAAATTTCTGTTTCCTGATCTCCAGGTTCTGTTCTTCCTGTGCATTTGTCTATTCTGGAGATTTTAAGAAATTGAATCCTACAATCATTTGCTTCTAAATTCTCTCACTTTTGCTGGTTTTCAAAGTTCACCCATGCTGTAAGCATATATTGACTTTATTATTTTGTACAGTGAATAGCATTCTACTATATGAACATGACATGTTATCTTACCCATTTTTCAAATGTTAAACATATGGTTTACTTCTACACTGGACCATTACAAATAATGTGACTATGAACATTCTTATTGGGTTTTGTGCCAACATTTTAAATTCTTTTGTGTATGCACTTAAAAGTAGAATTGGTAGGCTCTCTGGCAAGACCACAGCTTACTTTTTGAGGAAATGACAAACTGCCTTCTACAGTAGTTTAGCATGTGGTATGCCTACCAATAAGTTTGAAAAGATCCAATGTTCACACTTTAGCTTATACTTTTATATTTTTATATATTTTTGTTTGGGGGGCTGACCATACCCAAAGATACTCAGGGTTTGCTCCTGACTCTATCTCCAGTGATCACTCCTATAGGTCTTGGAGAACCAAATGGTGTTTCTAGGATCAAATCTAGATTGGCCACATGGAAGCCAAACATTCTTCCCACAATACTATTGCTGTGACTCCTTTTTTTAAATTTAAAACAATTGTTATACAATTATGACAGGAGGAAGAAGTATATTTCATTAGACTGTGGTTCTCATTTCTCTAATTGCAATGATATTGAGCACCTTTTCCTATGATTTGCAATGTACTTGTTGACCATTTGTACCACTTCTTTAGAGAAACGTTTATTCAGTGTTTTACCTATTATTAAATCTGAGTACCTATTCAATGTTCAGTAATGATGGTGTTTATGCAGTCTGGATATCTGATTTGAACCATATACTTTTAACAGATGCACTTGAAAATGTCACTTGTGTCACTTGTCTTCCCGTTGTTTATCGATTTGCTCAAGCAGGCACCAGTAACATCTCCACTCATTGGGAATGAGGTCCATTATTGTTACTGTTTTTGGCATATCGAATACACTATAGACAGCTTGCCAGGCTCTGCCGTGGCTCTGGGTTCATCCGAGGGGTCCAGTCTTTTTCTACGTCAGACCATCAACCATCCAGGGCCAACCAGGCAGAGTCCTGTGTGTAGACAAGCCTGTCTCCTGTCTGCCACCTGCCGACACAGCTGGGCACCACAGCCAAACCTGCAACTACTCAAGGGCAGGGCAATTGAAAATATATGAAAAATTATTTGTGAACTATATTTCTGCATTCCTTTTTTTAATTGAAAAACCTTGAAATAGACCATTTCAAAGTTGTTCATGATAGGTTTCAGTCATACAGTGCTCCAACACCCATCTCTCCACCAGTGCACATTTCCCACCACCAATGTCCCCAGATTGCCTACCCCCCACCCCCCGCTCCATAACCTGCCTCTATGGCAGGCACTGTTCTTCTCTCTCTCTCTCTCTCTCTCTCTCTCTACTTTCTCTCTCTCCTTTACTGCATTTTTCTTTCCACATTCTTTTATGATGATCCTTATAATATGAAAGTTTTCAGTTTTAATACAGTACACTGTGTCCATTTTCCCTTTTATTGCTTTAGGTGATATAGCTTAAAAAATTGTTCCTAACTCAAGCTCATGAGGACTTATGCCTGTGTTTTCTTCTAATAGTTTTACAGTTACAGATTTTATATTTAGGTCTAGATCCATTTCAAGCTATAAAGTGAGCTCTAGTTTAAATTCATTCTTAAACACCAGCTGCAGAAATCCTCCTGAGTTTCAACCTGGGGACCAGTGCCATCAGAAAATGCTTGAAAGGAAACCAGACAGAAGCACAGCTTGAGTAGTCCTCCTTGGTGCCCCACCCTACCCCTCTCTATCCTTTTCTGACCATGTCCTCTTTGTTTTCAGAATGCCACTTTTTGCTTTTCAGGCATCAGAACTACTGTGTAGAAAACAAAGTTAGTTGTCTCAGGATAAGCATCTTTCATCTGGACAGACTTTCCAAAATTATTATGTTATGTTTGAGAGGGTCATACTTGGGGGTGCTCAGGGTTTAGTTCTGGCACTACACTCAGGGGAACCATAAGGTTGCCAGGGATTGAACTCAAGTCAGCTGTATAAAAGGAAAGCACCCTACCCTCTGTCTATTTCTCCTGTCCACCAAAATTATTAATGTGATAATAATTGTAAAAACTTTTTCAGTTATTCAAAACCAGTCATAATTATAAGCAAAGCATTTTAAAAGTAAAAAAGCACAACGGAAGGAAGGAAGGAAGGAAGGAAGGAAGGAAGGAAGGAAGGAAGGAAGGAAGGAAGGAAGGAAGGAAGGAAGGAAGGAAGGAAGGAAGGAAGAAGGAAGGAAGGAAGGAAGGAAGGAAGGAAGGAAGGAAGGAAGGAAGGAAGCAAAAGGAAGGAAGGAAGGAAGGGAGGGAGGAAGGGGAAGGAGGGAGGGAGGGAAGGAAAGAAGAAAGGAAGGAAGGAGGGGAGGAAGAACTGTCAGAGGTGCAGATTTGAATGGCTAGGTTTATCATATTATCAAAGAAATATTGTTGAAGAATTTTGGTGTATTTCTAAAGCGCTCTGGGCTATTCGGCCCTCTTGCTGCCTTCGCTCTGCTCTGTCCCCACCCTCTGGCCCACAGCACCCCACACACACATCAAAGTTGCAAATTTTGGTATCACTGCATTTTTCAACCTATTGGCATCTGTGCTTAATAATCCTAAATTATGACTGAACTGAAGCACCACAGAGACATCTACTGGCTGATTTCTTTTCTTCTGGTCAGGCTTTTCAGAGGTTTTTGTTTTTCATTTTTTTTTATGTTCTAGGGATTGTGGCTAAGGAGCACTGTTCAGCACTGTGGCTAAGCACTGGAGACGCAGCTCTACAGACAAATCTATCGCCCAGAAATGTGATTGTTGGAAATCTGTAGGATGGAATCTGCTCAGAGTTCAACCTTCCCATTTCATGTACTCACTGGTTTTAAAAGTGTCTCAAGTGGGTGAAATAGCAAAGAGGTTCAAACCCAGCACACAAAGCAGAGGATGATCACAGACAGGACAATTTATAAATAAGGTCCTGTTGGAAAAATAATCTGTGGATATTAGTCCAGCATTTTCTCAGTCTACTTCCTATAGACTGATAAATGATTATGGAGACCAATAAAGAATACAAAATATTTCAGAGATTTTCCTAGACTCACATCAGAAACTGGGAAGTGACGGTTTCTTTTTTCTTATTTTTTTTCTTTTCTTTTTTGGGTCATACTTGGCAATGCTCAGGGGTTACTCCTGACTCTGTGCTCAGGAATTTTTCCTGGCACTGCTCAAAGGGACCTTATGGGAAGGAAGAGAGAGAGAGAGTGAGAGAGAAGAAAGAAAGGAAGGAAGGAAGGAAGGAAGGAAGGAAGGAAGGAAGGAAGGAAGGAAGGAAGGAAGGAAGGAAGGAAGGAAGGAAGTAAGGAAGGAAGGAAGGAAGGAAAGAAGGAAGGAAGGAAGGAAGGAAGGAAGGAAGGAAGGAAGGAAGGAAGGAAGGAAGGGAGGGAGGGAGGAGAGGAGAGGGAGGGAGGGAGGGAGGGAGGGAGGGAGGGAGGGAGGGAGGGAGGAAGGAAGGAAAGAAAGAAAGAAAGAAAGAAAGAAAGAAAGAAAGAAAGAAAGAAAGAAAGAAAGAAAAGAAAGAAAGAAAGAAAGAAAGAAAGAAAGAAGAAAAGAAAGAAAGAAAGAAAGAAAGAAAGAAAGAAAGAAAGAAAGAAAGAAAGAAAGAAAGAAAGAAAGAAAAGAAAGAAAGAAAGAAAGAAAGAAAGAAAGAAAGAAAGAAAGAAAGAAAGAAAAGAAAGAAAGAAAGAAAGAAAGAAAGAAAGAAAGAAAGAAAGAAAGAAAGAAACCTGAGAGAAAATAAAGAGGAAAGATGGGTATTCAGTCTGCAAGTCTCTCTTGGTTCTTTCCTGCTAGGGATAACCGCGTGAACAGAAAGGGATGCAGCTAAGTGGCTGGGCCTCACGAGCCCCTGATACGTTAGCATAGTTCATAAACTGACATCGAGGCTCCAAGAATTCTTCTTCTGTTGCTCTATACATTCATACTTTACCACATCTTTTTGGAGTTCTGATTATTTTAGGTTTTACTAAAGAAAATACTTTATCTCAAATACAGTTGTGGAGAAGAATGCTATCACCAGCTGGGCAAGTCTATTTGATTGAATTTGGATTCAATTACAGAATGGAATGAAATATATGAGGGTGTTCATGGGAGCTGAAGTCATCACAGACCTGCATGATTAACACAAATAACTGGTTTATTCCGAGTCTGTGCTCTCTCTTTCCCGGGTGACGAAAGAGCACACATTTGTGCAGAAGAAAAGGAAAAACATCAGTCTAGGATTTTCATATAAAGTGCTCCTCCAATGGACTTTAACAGGACTCTGCCGGTGTACGTTTACAAGGGAGAAATAAAGATGTAGACATAATGAGTTTGCTTTTGTCTTATCATAATTTCAGAATTTACATTTTTGCTATAGCATTTGCTGTGTGTGAGATGTTTTGCTGCTCAGATGATAGCAGCAAGTGCTTATGATAAATAATCAAACCTCTTATTATCTATTTTCCATAGATAAGCATTGACAGAAATTTATTGAATATTCTTTGACTGTTTATATGCCTATATAGGCATATATAGGCAAAAAATACAGAAACATACCATAATCCCTGGTTGTTGTTTTTCTGAACTAACTGTATTTAGACTATTTCCCTTGCAATGCAGATAGGTGATTTCTTTTCTTAATACGTTAAGAAGATAATCATGCATTAAGAAAATAAATCATTTCTATATTTATCAGATATTTCCCCTTTCCATGTCCTTTTTGAGAAGGAAATGTTATTTTTTGAGAAGGAAATGTTATTAGACCCATATCAATAGTAAAATGCTTGATTTTCTTTCTTATTGAGAAGAACTTTTTATTTCTCCTAAATCTCACACAGGGCTTCTTTCCTTCTACTCTCTTGTTTTTGCTCTTTGTGCCTTAATCCAGCACGTAAATGGCTAAAACTCTCTTTCCACTTTGGCATGTTCCTTTCCCATCTATGTTTCACAGAATCATTCAACTAGCGCATCGAGTACTGCCTATATTTCAATCATTGCAGAGAGAGGAATAAACAAGACTGACATGAGCCTTGCCCTCTTGAAGTTTATAACTACGTCTATATGTCTTGATAAAAATAAAGTATGGCATGAGCAGGTAAGTGAAGCTTAGAAGAAATAAGGCATTGATGCCGTGTGATTGGAACTACTATCAGCACACTCTATGGACTGAAAGATTTTACTTTGAAATATCTCCTCACTTTTTCCAAACTCTGAAAGGAACTTATATTCATCCTGACTTTTCTGAATACCGCCAATCTGAATTTTTTCTTGCAAAACTGGTTTGGCCTTTGGGCACATAATTACTGAGGCTGAGAGCAGAGCAGAGTTGTCGCGTGCTTCTCTTTTTTATATTTTTTTTAAATTATGTTCTTTTAGGTATGTAGTTTCTTTTTTATACTGGACCACTTATATCAAACACACTTATTTTTCAGAGAGGGTGTACAAAAATGAAGGAGCTTCCCTTGCATGTGGCTGACCCGGTTCATCCCCATCACCTTGTGTGATTGCCTGCCAGGAGAAGGCAGACCCGAGTACAGAAAAAGGAGAACTCTCTGAATAGAGAGACAGAAGCAGTCCTTGAGCACCATTGGGTAGGTCCCCAGGCAATTTTTTAAAACAATTACCTAAATCTAATTTTACAAAAAGGCTTGTTGTCATTGTCAGTTCTACATATTTGTCAGTGATTTTGAGTGTCTTACCTTTGTTTATACTCAAAGTAGTTTTCTTTTGTGACAAAAAGCATTTATGCCTTTTTCCCTCTTTCTGACCATCAAAAGATACTCTTGATTCATAGATAGTAAACAAAAGAAGGCTTTAAAATAATTCCTGGATATTGAAATATTTTTTGCAGTTTGATTTATTATGTCTTTTCCAGGCAGAAATTATGATTTTTATTCATTTTTTTTTGTTTTGCTTTTTTCTGGGGGTTGGTCACAACTGGCAATGTTCAGGTGCTACTCTTGGCTCTGCACTCAGGAATTACTCCTGGTGGTGCTCGGGGGACCATAGGGGATGCCAGGCATAGACCCAAGTCATTGCTTGCAAAGCAAACGTCCTCCCCACTGTGCTACCACTCCAGCCCCTCAATATTTTTGACATTTAACTTGATAATATCTGATTTTGGATATGGGTATATAGTATCTTTACACAAACATAAATTTATCTTGAATTTTTACGAAACAATTTATGACATGATTGGTGTATCTTCACATCTTAGCTATTAAAATTGGTGGACTACGCTGCTGTCAGCTTCTATAAAGATATACCCAAAGTCCAAACAAGTTTTGGAAGAAAAGTTCAGATTTGAGGTATTCAAAATAATCAGGAGTTTCTAGCATGTGGGTAGTAAACATGGAGTTGCAACATCATATTCTAAAACACATAAACATGTACAGACTTGTAAACCCAATGTTAATTAATTTTGTATTTCAAATAAAAATGGTGCTCAGAAATTGTTTAGCGAATTTTACTTAAATCATTTTCAATAATGCATGAACATACTAATCCTGGCAGAGATGAATTTGGACCACAGTATTAGGGTTAAGGGCTTTGAGATGACTATAAGAGCATGCTACCCGCACAGCAGAGCCTGGCAAGCTACCCGTGTCGTATTTGATATGCCAAATACCAGTAACAATTATAGACCTCATTCCCATGACCTGATGGAATGGTTTGAGGCTCTTTATGTTCCTGGAGTAAGCAGGTGCCCTTGGGCTCTACTTGCATGAGACAGGTCATATGGAAATGTTACTGGTGCCCACTCTAGCAAATCGATGATGAACGGGAAGATAGACAGTGATTAGGGTTAAATAATAAAAAAAAATAGCTTCCTGAAGTTTTAATGTAGTGTATAGTATCATTATTGTTACTATAGTTAATAATATTGAATTATGTACTTTAAATTTTCTAAGAGTATATCCTAAGCATGTTCACCATATAATAACTATGGGAAATGAGGGTTATATTAATTGAAATGCCATCATCATTTCCAATGCATAAAAATCCTGTAATATATTTTTGAATATTCACCAAATTTTGTCAGATATATCTGAATCAAACTAAAAGAGAACTAAGTCCATAGAGAAAATCAACAAAAAGCAGAAAAATAGCAAAAAACTACAATAACAAGAGCAACGAAACCCCAAAGTATAAAGATTAAGAGAGGAGCTCACAGATATTATTCTCCCTGACTTCCTCAAGTGGTCTCGTCTGCATGACACACAACAGTAGCCTGTGTGTGACCAATGAACCTCCCAAGGTATTCTGGGCTCTGTGTTGTCAGTCACTCTAATGATAGATTAGCTCACAATTGATTGGATTATGCATGCACTCATCCAAATTAAAGTTTAGTCATCTGACCACGTGAGACCCTGTATAACATATAATTCTTAATGCTGAGGACACAAACCAATGTGAAAAAAAGGCTGTGCACTAAAGCCCAGATTCATTCAGGGCAAAACTTGCTAATAAATCATGGGTGCCAAAGGGATACAGAAAGTGAAAGGATTTTGCTCAAAGGTCAATTGCACCTCTTATTATCAGCGACTTTAGTTTTAATTTATTTATATGTTCGGTTTGGAGGCCACACCCAGTTATACTCAGGGCTTGCTCCCAACTGTGCTCAGGGATTCCTGAGGTGCTCAGGGGAATGTATGTAGGTAGTGCTGGGTATCCAACTCTGGTTGGATCGAGTCTGCTGTACTGTCTCTCTTGACCCTATAATCTAGTTACTTACACCCCTCAGCCTTACGTTTTCATAAGAGGAAACCACAAAATTGACATGTCTTCCAAAGTTGCTTTGACTAAATTTGGTACTGATGTCAATGACTTACCTTATAATAAAATGTTAATGATGCTATTTACAAGAAATGTAGCAAGAATTTCCTTTCAGAACCCTTCATAAACTTCTGTTTCTTTCCTTGTTCCAAAATATCAGAGTCTCGGGGCTGGAGCCATAGCACAGCGTGCTATGTGTGTTTGCCTTGCATGTGGCCAACCCAGGTTCGATCCCGGCATCCCATATGGTGCCACGAGCACTGCCAGGAGTAATTCCTGAGTGCAGAGACAGGAGTAACCCCTGAGCATTGTTGGGTGTGACCCAAAAAGCAAAAAAAAAAAAAAAATCAGAGTCTCATCATCCTCTGAGCCAGCCAAAATAAATGAGTGCCTGGTTTTCCTAAAAGACTACGCCTGGATTACAAAGGTAGTCTGCTAAGGAGAATATATCAGGAGGTCTTGTCAAAGGTGGAGATTATCACAAACGTGTGGGAGTCAGAATTTAGGGTAAGACAGAAAATGGAACAGGGGGCTAACAATAGTCGAGGGTACTAATGCCAACCTAGAACTGAGCATTAAATAGAGGCAAAAGGATACAAATGACAACCTTTTAATGTATGTTCTGTAATCCATAGTCTGGAGGGAAGGAAAAGAGAAAGAGAGAGAAGGGAAAGAAATAAAGAACCTGCCAGGGAGCAGGGCTGGGGAAGGGGGAGGGGACCGGGGATGTTGGTGGTGGGAGGGAGATGGGGCACTGGTGGAGGGGACGGGTGCTGAAACACTGTATGACCAAAACCCAAACATGAACTTTTAATTGTATATCTTTTTATTTGTATATCTCCGGTGGTATAATAAAATACTTAAAAAAATAGTTTATACATTACTTACAAAGGCAATACTAGCAAAAGGCAATATCCACTGAAAATGTTTTTCTTTGCTAGTTTAGATTTAAATCTCAAAGCTTCTTATTAAATCTCAGGACTCCACACTAGCCTTACCTCTATTTCACAAGGGAGTAAGTAGGGTTCAGAAAAGTATACAAAGCCAGATAGCCTGTAAACATCCAAGCAAAGAGCCAAACCCAGATGGCTATGATTTCATAGCCCGAATGTTTAACCAGGCTCAAACACTTTAAGCCAAAATTTAACAACAGATCTAGAATGTAATCAATAATATTAGATGTATGGAAACATTTTCAGGAAAATTTAGAGGAAGGAGTGACCACATTCAGTAGCAAGGATTAAGAAACTCTGTGTAAGAGATAGATATTACAGCTGTATAAGGTCTCAGTCTGTGGTCTGCCAAGCATATACTTTTCCTTTCTACATAAATGATTTCAGCTGATACTAGGGGCCTATCCAATGACAAACCAACATGAGTAAAATACAGCCTTAAAAGTTAAGTGCCCACCACTGTGAAATAAATGGTCTTGTCTTCAGCTTCCAAATGCTAAGCCTTGGAAGTGAAAATTTTCCACAGAGGAACAAATACTATTTCATCCTTGACTAACCATGGGTGGGGGCCAATCTGGGATCTCGCTCAACATTTTAGCTGGAAGATAGACTATGCACGGACTTATAGTGATTTGACAGTCCAGAGACTAAGTGAACAAATACAAGTGTTATTTTTGAAACCATAATCAGTTATTTTGTAAAGACAATCACAAAACCATAATTATCTATAGAGCTCATGTTTTCCAAGTGAAGGGGAGGAACAAGATCATTTTTAACCCATTATAGGCCAATATTTTTGTGGGGTAAAAAAATATGTAGCGCAAGATTTTTTTTTAAGTCAGTATCATTAGAAGCAAAACACTAGACCGCTATCTTTCCCCTACGTGAAGTCTTACAAAGACAGATAGATAGCACAGGGCGTAGATGCTTGCCTTAAATGCGGCTGACTCTGGTTCTCCTGGGAGTAGTCCCTGAGCATACAGCCGGGAGTGAGCCTTGAGCCTGCTGAATATAGCTCAAGTGTCACCCCATGCCCCCAGAACAAGGTTAGATCCTATTATGTAATTCCGAATGAGTATGCAAGGGAATCTTATTCCAATCTGATTCCTACTTCTCCCCAAGCTTTGGATTTCTAGAATTAGGCAGGGTCCATGCCAAGCCATTCACTGTTCGTTCAGAGTTCACCCTCACTGGTAATGGCCTATACATTTCTTAGCTCAGTAGGCTAAAGTTTGGCTCTTATTTAAAATGATTCCAATTTTATTTTTAAAAAAATAATAGGTAATATGTTTCTTTAGTTGTCTGCTCTCTTGTTCTTGAGGCCCTTAATGTTCAAAGTCAATGTTTGTGACTGATCATTTTCTATTGTCCTGATCTCTAACTCCTGGACACTGAATGTACTTGCTGCCAAGTCCTGTATCAGTATCCTTTTGTTCGTTAAATATTATGTTGTCTGACCACCAAGCTACTGTGGCCCTTATTTTCAGAAACACAAATGTCCTGTCCTCACTACTTATTGTCTGCTCAGTCAGAAACTAAATGGAGGGACAGTGTCCATATAGTAGATGATGAATGAAATCAAAGTTGACTTCACTGCATATAGAATATTTTCAACTTAAAGGCTTATTTTTACCCCGCGAAGTCAACTTTCTTTTTGCAGTCAAACTCTAAATGTAATTAATGAGAAGGTTATTGTTTGTGGCTGAAATAAAATAAAATAGTATATGCAAAATATTTTCCAAGTCTAGCATCTTAGCTGGACTAAAATCAATGGACGCTAGGGATTTTTGAACCAAAGAAGACAGAAAAGAGGGTCAGAGAATCTGACAGAAAAGAAGGTCAGAGATGTCAAGTGCAGAGTCCTGATATCTAAGAGGTCTTGCAGATCAGATCTAGGGTGCTTTGTGAATTGCAGATGCCTGAGAGGGGTGTCCTGATATTCTCTGTCTGGTCTGAGATTCTATCCAAGAAATGGCATCATTGCAGGTTGCAGTTGATTTGACAGTTGATTCTCTGAGAGAGACATAATAAGATAAGAATAATTTGAGAGCAAGAGTTTGACATAAGAAAGCTGTACCCTAGAAGTGCAATCTAGATGTTTCAAGAAGACTCAAACTAAGGGCCCATGTAATATGATTTAAAATTTAGACTGGGAAGGGAATTTAAAATGAGGCTGGGAAGAGAAGTTTGCTAAAAAAATTGGCTTTAGACCAATAGATCTTTGCATTTGTCACAACCCTATTCCTCTTATATTGTTATCTACATACTTGTTCTAAGTTATCGCTTTTATTAAGCATTATTCTTTAAAATAATTTTTTCTTACTTTTCTAAACTTCTGGTCTTTAGTTTCTCTTTTTACCTTTGTACTTAAAAAATGACTTTTATTCCAAACTAATTTTGAACATAGAATAGTTGTAAAAATAATACAAAGGGACTCAAAATATTTCTTGCACAACATGAAACAGTGCAGGGACAAAAAAATTCAGTGAAGAGCTCTTCAGAGATGAACTGGGGAAACTCTAGGGAGGCTTTGATTAAGAATATTATACTACTCTTAAATCCTAATTTTATACTTCTACACTTTTAGTCTTATGCTAATGAAAAGAGAAAGGCTGTTGAGAGACTATAGGAATAACTATGAAGGTTGCTTCCTCCATAAGAGAAGTAAATGAGTTCCTTCGTGGATTTGTTTTATGCTGTCTGTGTATATATTCATATTTTTTATCCCAGGTGTTGATGAAAATTATGAAAATTTTGAGTCTTTAAATTACATAGATCTGAGATTATTAAAATAATCACTGCTGTTATTGCTATTTTAAGTTGGGGAAATGGAGGCACATAAAAGTGAGGTAACTTGCCTGATTTTCATGGTAATTAGTACAGAGATTTATTCAAACCCAGGTTGTCTGACTCCAAGACCACAATCTACATTATAGTACGTCATATCATATTGCCTCTTCCATCTATATATATATATATATATATATATATATATATATATATATACCTGTAAGTTTTGATAATACCAATTGCTGCATTCTCCTAAATTTATAGCCTAAATATCAAGGGGTAGAAATGAAACAGTCTGGTCTTCCAGTGTTATAGAATATGAAGACCACAAGCATTTTGGTCTTCAGTCTATAATAGATTAAAAATAACAGTGATTCTGTTCTTAAAAATATATTAAAAATAAGTGAGGGAAAATTAGAATTTTCTTCTAAGATATATTCTTGATCAGTTGATCACTTGACATCCCATTATTTGTCGATTTGCTCAAGCAGGCTCTAGTAATGGTTCCATTTGCCAGTGTAGCCCAATGGCATCTGCTTGCTCCAGGAATATGAAGAGCCTCAAACCGTTCTTTCAGGATCTATTGACGTTATATTAAAAACTTTATTATTGTTATGTTAAAAAAATCTCTAGTCGGAAATATCAGGTCAACAAATTTCTCATGAAGTATTTCTCTTGTAAGAAAATCATAACTAATTATACTTATATTCTCCAACATGATTTATTGGAATTGCACCAAATAATCTCTGATGTTGGCAAATATAAGTAGCTGTAGGAAGTCACTGTTTATGTTCAGAGGGAACAGTCAGTCAAGGTTCCTAGCTGCAAGCAACGACACTCATGCTGACTATCTTCAACAGATAGGATTTATGTCAACATAGCAGAGACTC
This sequence comes from Cryptotis parvus, assembly GCA_021461705.1. Classification (NCBI taxonomy): domain Eukaryota; kingdom Metazoa; phylum Chordata; class Mammalia; order Eulipotyphla; family Soricidae; genus Cryptotis; species Cryptotis parvus. The sequence continues at coordinate 23,204 of JAJIBD010003343.1, read as the reverse complement.
AGAATTAATGAGAGGTTGCAAAACCAGTCTGGTAAAATACAAGAAAAAGTAACAGAAACAACATCAGCTACTAGTAAGACCTGGCTGCACAAGCTACTTCTGACTACAGTCTCTAACACTATGGTAAGTGATTATCAGCGCTTCTCTACTTTATTGTTTCTCGGATCTTTTCCTCTTATATTGTCAGTCATTTCTCAGAGTCCAGTGAGAGCATCCAATTGGTGGAGCATTGGTTATTTTCCTGTGCTTGTTTGGGTTAGAGCTACTACTGGCTCTCCCTGTGCCCAGCTGCTCACGAGGCACCGGGAGAGATGGCAGGTTCTAGCCCTGCCCCGCCACCCCAGCAGAGCCTTGCAACAAGCCAGATGACCCCCACTCCATGAAGGGCCTCCTTTTCCACATCCGTACTTCCCCCTCGTCAGAAGACCAGCTTATCACAGCCCGGCTCGCGCGGCCACTTGGTTCATCAATAAATGCTGGATTTCTAGATTTCTAGATGACTACAAGAGTATGCTACCCGCATGGCAGAGCCTGTCAAGCTACCCGTGTCGTATTTGATATGCCAAATACCAGTAACAGTTATAGACCTCATTCCCATGACCTGATGGAATGGTTTGAGGCTCTTTATGTTCCTGGAGCAAGCAGGTGCCCTTGGGCTCTACTAGCATGAGACAGGTCATATGGAGATATTACTGGTGCCTGCTCGAGCCAATCGATGATGAACGGGAAGACAGTGATACAGTGATACAGTGTTTGGGTGATGGAGCCAAGATTTACGAAGAAGCAGATCTCCAAGATTAGGAAATAGGTCCATTTCCTGGCAACCCAGATATAATGGCAATGCCAGCTACTCATTTGGCTGAGTAGCTGACACTGCCATGTTATAGTCAAATTCCTCGGCAATTCTTAGTCACAAGTGGAATTTTATATTGATCTATTTGAAATTAAGATAATGAAGAGTAAAAATATTTCTTTTTCTAACATGAAAATCTCCATTTAAGGCCTGAGCGATAGTCCAGCAGGTAGGGCACTTGCCTTGCATGCTGCGACCAGGGTTTGATCCCCGGCATCCCATATGGGTCTCCGAGTGCCACAAGGAGTAATTCCTGAGGGCAGATCCAGGAGTAACCCCTGAGCATTGCCAGGTGTGACCCAAAAAAGAAAAAAAAGAAAAAGAAAAGGAAAGAAAAAGAAAAGAAAATCTCCATTCATGGAAATGAAATTTTAGAATTTCAGGGGTATACTAGAGTTATTTTAATCTCATACATGTTCCCAGAAACCCATTCATAATTGAGTGAGTTGAAATGCCTTAATGAAATAGAAAGCCATTTTTCAATTGCTGCAGTTGGCAACAGAGAAAAATTTAAAGTCTAAATACTAGATTTCTCCAGATCTGAATTCAGATCTTTCCAATACTCTCTCTTGTGTGTTATCTGCAATAGGCTGTTTAACAACAGTGTACGTTTCCCCCTCTGGTCCACAAAATAGGAAAACTAATGCTACCAAGTGATGTATTTATGAATAAATCAAGAAAATTCACAAAAATCACTAAGAACGTATCTCAGTACCTATTAAGTACCTGACAACTTCCTGGTGATGTATGACAATAATCATTGTTCCCGTGCCATCATTATTATCCTCATTATTGTCAGAAAAGTATTATATGAGCACCCAGTGAAAGAGCCATATCTCAAGGAGTGATTTCACTGTGCGTAGTACTCACCATTACCGGATTCACAGCAGTTAAGAAAGAGGATATTTCAGATTTGAAGGACACCTGCCTTTCTTGCTTGCATCCTTCCATGTTTTCCATACTAATGTCCTTTATTGTATGGTATTTTTATCCTTTACAAAGGTGTTTTTCCATCAATTTCACACTTCATAGCACCTTCTTTCAAAAATTGATGCTTACAAACAAATATATATATATATTAACTATATATACTATATATTCTTGATCACTTGATCACTTGAATCCCGTTATTCATCGATTTGCTCGACTGGGAGCCAGTAACATTTCCATTGGACCCCATCACATGCCAATGTAGCCCAATGGCATCTGGTTGATTCAGGAATATGAAGAGCCTCAAACCGTTCCTTCAGGGTCTTGACAAGGAAGTCTGACCATCTTGTAGGTGGGCAGCCACGTGATCTTTTGACATCCCGTGGGATCCAGTCGGTAATGGCTCTAGTTCAGCGGTTGTCTCCAAATCGCATTACATGTCCAGCCCATCTGATTTTCGATATATATATATATATTTAATATATAATATATTATATTATATATATTATATTATATAATATATCCTTCGGCGTCCAAGTCACGGACACCGGGGCCGTGCCTCTCCGAGCACCTTGGGCCGGAGGGCGGCAACCATGGCCAGGAGGCGGCAGGTAACCCCGGGGTGGGCGAGAGCTGGCGCACAGGGCTCGGGCACATGGCTTTTGGAGGGGAGAGCACGGGAAGCCGGTGGAGTCAGGTCCTCAAGACGAGCCCCCAGACAACCCACACACTGCACACCCAGGGAAGCCATGGCCTCCCTATCCTCTTGGCGAAAAGCCACCGAGAGAGCGTGTCAGCCTGGATCATCGACACCCACCCTGCAGCATTTTTTTTTTTCAATCTGGCCCAGGTATGCTGAACCAGAGACTCTCAGACATGGGGTAGAGCTGCTACTTGCTCTCCCTGTGCCCAGCCGCTCATGAGGCGCCCAGGAGGCATGGCGGGTTCTAGCCCTGGCCTGCCACCCCAGCAGAGCCTCACAACAAGCCAGATGACCCCCTGACTCCATGGAGGCTGCCGTTTTCCACATCTGGACTTCTTTCTCGCCACAACTCTGCCCAGCAGACCAGACTATCACAGCCCAGCTCACGCGGCCGCTAGAAGCCGCGCAGTTTATCAATAATTGCTTTGTTTAGAGGTGACTACAAGAGTATGCTACCCGCACGGCAAGCCCTGCCTGCTCGTGTCATATTTGATATGCCAAATACCAGTAACATTTATATTAGGTCATTCCCATGACCTAATATAATGGTTTGAGGCTCTTTATGTTCCTGGAGCAAGCGGATGCCTTTGGGTTCTACTAGCATGAGACAGGATGTATGGAGATGTTACTGGTGCCTGCTCTAGCAAATAGATGATCAATGGGAAGATAATTATAATGATATTATATATAATATATATTTAAGACTATATATTACTATATATAATTAATAGGTATATAGTAATTAGCTACAAAAACTATCGCAGGAATTGTATTGAAGAATGGAACTATACACTGGGTTATCTGTTTCTGAAAATTATGAACAAAATATTTTATAAAATTAGAACCATGAATTTTATGGTAAAATATGCTAGGTTATTTCCTTAAAACACTTATTTGTAGTAAATCATGCTCTTAAAATTAAGTAATTTTGTACAAAATTGCATTCTTGTTATTAGCACTTGTATACTTAATTGCTCTATCAACTCACTTCTTCTGATAGTATAACTTAAAATATTTTCATTAGTTATTAATATGCATTGTAGAGTTCTAAATTAGGTTTAAGAGTTTCAATTTTTCAATAAAAGAATGATTTAAGCTGTTTAGGCAATTTGAAGTCTATTTCTTAGCTAATCAAAAACTAGTTATTTAATGTAAGCGTAAAATTTTTAAATTTTTATTACTCTATCATACCATAATTTATAAATATGTATACATATATGTATATATATTCAGTGGTTTAGTAAAAGTAATAAAATCCCACAAGCTTTTACAAAAGGATTTTAGAGGCTTTAGTCACAAGAAAGTATCCACTAGATGGCGCTAAACAACTGCCTGAACTTCGGTAACAAGAACTACAAGGTCAAGAAAATAGCCTAGAATGCATCCCAATGATAGGTGGAACTGCTGTATCAGATAAACAGATCTGGTCTCTATAATGCAGGTAAAGTTATATTTAAATTACAATTGGGAGCATTTACCAAGAAATATTTATTTATGAAAGTCATTCAAATACTTCAGGATAGGTAGTTAGATATTAATAATCAACACAAATATACACAATTATACACAATTCTTATGATTAAATTGCACTAATTGGAATTCTAACAAGACTATTATCTAATCAAGACTTGTATTTTATTCATGAATTATAATAACATAAAAGTAATGTGAAGGTATTTCAGGAACAATGTTTTACGTATAGTTTTGAGTGAAAATTTTAAATATGCTCTTTTCCCCAAAGTTTGGTAAATGAATATAATAACATTTTCATCTCTTTATGATATTCTTTAATGGGAATCATGACAAGAAAAAGGAGGGTGGGGGGATGACATTCTTTCGTCAATTGACAGTCTATGCTACTGTAAATGGCCCGCTTTGCAAGTCCAAGGGCTACATTTTGGACAAACATGTTTGGGCTTATCTAAGTATGTGTCTCCTCTGGGAGGAGGGGCTGAGAAAATCAGTGATGTGTCAGGTCCCTGCCTTACCAGGCTTTCCTGATTACAGGCTTCCATGCGCTGCCCAAATGCTTTTCTTCTCATTCTATTTTAACCCTTGTTAAAGCAAGGCCGAAAAAATTAGAAATTGGGAAATACGTGTCATTCTATAGAAATTTTCCACCCTCATTCAGAGGTTTAGCTTTTATTTTATTGGAAGGAAGGGGAGCATCCAGCGATGCACAGAGGTTACTCCTGACTGTTCAGCAATCACTCCTGTATGATCACTCCTTCTCGTACCATATGGGGTACGAGAATCAAATCCAGGTCTGCCGTGTGTAAGCCAAGTGCCCCACCTGCTGTACTATCTCTCCAGCCCCAATTAAACCCCAAGATGCAGAATAATATTGACTTAGGAAGACAAGCAGGAAAGGGCTCCTGGCAGTGGAATTCCTAGGAGAAGCAAAACCACCTAGCCCTAAAGCCTTCTGGACTTGCCACAGAAACTAAGGCCTGGTAAGACCTTTATCTGGAGCTAGCCCAGACTGGGTTCTGGCTGGAACCACCCTCCAAGAGAAGATCTAGCCGGAGCAGAGGTCAAGAAAAGGGGGTTTTCAAAGGAGACCACTCCCAAGTCTACCTACCTTGACAACTACGGTAGCAAAAACTCTTAGCTAGAAGTCCCACATGGGGCAGCTTGGAATAAACCCTATTGGCGGCCTCTGTATATATTTCCGCCCAGATCAGTAAGAACCTGTTTGGGGAACATTTCCTTTCCCCTACAATTCTACTTACAGCCATTTCCACAACATTCTCCCATCTCTTTCAGAACTTACTACATAGAATGTTTTTCTCCTGTGCTGGCTCAGATAACAGGCTCTAGAGATAAATAATTTGGTACTTCAAATTGCATATTCTCTGGCAAGTAGATAAGATTCCCCTAGTATCTCAGTTTCCATGCTTCTAAATTATAAAAGAGTGTTTCATTAAGGGCAAATAGGGCACTTTCAGGACAGTATAACTATAGGATAGTATTGAATTCATTGGACTGTTATGAGTTGAATTTAAAAAATGGGTAAAGCTATTTGAATAGTGTCTGCTATAAAATGAGTTTTTCTCTTTCCAGTCATTGTAGAATTTTCCCTCCAGGTTAAATTCAAATCTCATATCTTCCCTTCTTTCTAACTCTAGCTAAAATCTGAAGGGAGAAAGCTATCATTTTCTCTTCCCTTCCTTCCTCTTCTTCTGGTTCTGGTTCTCTTACTATTAATGTAGTCAGAGAAAAGAAACAAAAATTGACCAGAAAAAAATTAATCTTGATTAGCAGAAAATCTGCAAACTATATGGGTGATCTTGCCATTCCCTGAGGGCATGTCCCCTGGATTGCAATCACAAAACTTAACTTAAAGTTCATACTTTTGACTAAGATACTTGAGTATATTAGGTTTAAAGAGATATTGTTACTTGTCTCCCCATTGTTCATCGATTTGCTCAAGTGGGCACCAGCAACATCTTCATTAGTTGGGAACGAGGTCCATTATTGTTACTGTTTGGGGCATATCGAATACACCACAGGTAGCTTACCAAGCTCTGCCGTGGCTCTGGGTTCATCCCAGGGGACCCAGTTTTTTTCTATGTCAGACCACCAACCATCCAGGGCCCATGGGGCAGAGCCCTGGGTGTAGACAAGGCTGTCTCCTGTCTGCCACCTACTGACGCATCTGGGCACCACAGCCACACATGCAACACCTTGAGGGCAGAATAAAGAGATATCAATTATTAAAATATGAGATCATTATTATGAGTTAGTCCTACCAAAAATTGTTCTGACCCTCTTCTCTGAAAGCCTGTTGGATAGGGCGTTTGATAGCTCTTCTTTGGGTTCCCAGTACCTCACTGTGAAATTGAATACTGGCCTTAGAGAAGAAGGCACATTCAGCTTTTTATGAACCCAGTGCTAGAAGATCAGCATGCAGAGTTCTTCTAGTTCTCTCTAACTCAGCATCAATGCTTCTCTGCTCGAATTTTAGGATTTGATTCTGTTCCAGATTTAGCATTAAAGCATAATATATTGTAATGTTTTTGAATAAGATTTTTAAATTTAATGTTATTAAATATATACAAAGTACAAAGGAATTCAATTTTCACAAAATAAACACCACATAAACTTCATAGGCCAAGAAGTAGCATCATATCCGCCTCCCTGAGACTCCTATCTTGAGTCCCATGTAAGTTTTTCTGTCTCTTCTCTCCCAGTGATAGTGAGTAGTCTTAGCTTAGTTCCATAGAAAATGGATTTTGAGGCAAATTAATGCCTTATTTGGAATCCCAAGGTAATAAGAGTGAAAAAAATGAAACTGATGGTTGAAAGGGGGCAAGTAAATGTAAGGCAATGAATGCATGAAGAAGCTTGCCACAACTTGCCTCCGTAATGGGATATTTAGGGCTCAGACACATGGAATATTTCCAGACAGGCTATACATCTTGCATGGCAAGGATACATGAGATTCTCAATAGATGCACAAAAGGTAGCAGGCAAGAATCCATTCATTTGTGTTCCATCCTGTTTCTGGATGAAGGGACTCTGCCAACATGAGTCTGCCAACAGTGATACGGCAATGGGGAAAGAGACTGAACTGGAACCAGAACTTGCAGGCCCGGTGTTTGCCAAATATTTCCAGAATCATGGCAAGATTACCTGTCTTACCACCTTTGTGAGAATAGAGTTATTGTTCTGGCACAAGCTGTAAAAAGAAATCGCTCCTCTCATTTCTGCTCCAGAACTTTGGCAGCTGCTGTCAGACCAACCCGCATTCTCTGTATGCGAGAACATGCTTGGGATATCATGAATCAGAGTCCTCCGGTGAGATGAAGACAAGCCCTAGACCCCATGCATGATCTGCATGATGGACATATAGCAGGGACCAAAAAAACTCCCTACCTTTATCATTTTTAGCCACTAGTTTACAGAGCTGTTACTGATCCCAGCTAATACATGAAGAAGCAATATGATGCTTCCTGAGGTGAGACCTGTGCTACAAGATAATGTCACCATTTGGATACATCCCAAAGAGCAGATCTGAATGTCAACTAGTCAAGAATAACTAAGGCATTTTATACAGTAAATAAATATTTGCAGCATCGACCAACCATTCCCTGTGTCTCCTTCCGAGTGTAAGGAAGACAAAATGAAGTGAGGGCGGGTGCCAGAGGGAATACATGAAGACCCACACACTCCTTTCTTTCATGAGTCAAATATAAGAAGATAAGAAGGGGTTTTGCACGAGTCATTTTATTTTTAAAAATAACTTTAAAATCTAGGGATTAGTCTATGTTTAGGTGTTTTTAAAGCAATAGGAAAAAAGAGCTTCTTTTCTCTTCCTGGTTTATATGTACAGTAAACGAGTCCCATTAGCAAAACCTATCTTCGATCATCCAAAGGCATTTTTGGAACCTAGAAAAGTGATTATAACCTTATTCACTGTCAAAGAGGAAATATTCCACAAGCCTATGGCATGACTATGTCGCTTTCATATTATGATACACTTGGAGAGGCAACATAGAATTTGTATTGTAATTTGAAATTCTAAGTTTCAAATTCTGTGGATATACTCCTTCCTAAAATGATTTTCCAAGAGCAGTAATAACAGTAAAGAAAGTTCTGCTTTGTTCTCTCTACTGCAGTCACAAAATGAGCACCTCCCTTCTTTTCCAGAAAGCACCACAACTGTTGATACCTATATCATTCTCAAGAGGTATAAAATTTACATATAAATATTCTATTATTCTATGTGATAGTCAAATTTAATATGATTACTACAGCTTATTTTTTAATTATCTATCACGGCTTTCTTGTAGTCTAATTCATCTGTCACTCTATTGATCCATTTTAAGGGTACCCTTTCATGTTTTAGTAACAATCAGAGGGTAATGCAGTCATCCCTACAATCAGTTGTCAAACATTTTCATAACCCTAGAAAGAAGTCTTATACTCATCAGCGTTCCCCAGTCCCAATCTCCTTTCCCTAACAAACAATTAATCTATATTATATCGTTTCTAGAATTGTCAAAGAATAGAATTTGGGGTCACGTGGTACCTTCTTGCTGGACCTTTTAACAAACACTTCAGCAAACACCCGACTGCTTTCGAGAGCATCTGCGCCATTTTACCTCCGCATCAGAAAGACGAGCATGAAGATTCCAATTTCAGCGCTATCTTTTAATGAAGCAAAAAAATGGAGACGCTGCAGGTGTATTTATTAACTCCTGTAAATGAGACAAGCGTTTTTCTAGTCGCAATAAGGGAAGATATTGGAATTCTCTTAGTTCATCAAGAGGAAGATTGTGCCATCCTAAAGGTTTCTAAATTGCTATAGGGAGCAGTTTAGTCCTGAAATAATCTGGCTCACAGACAGAAAAAATAAATGAATCCTTTCACCTGTTTTCATTTGTAACTTAATTTTTAGCTTCTATTCAGCAGTTTTGGTTAAATAAGGACCTGAAAACTATTTTTATGTAACAATTATCATTTGAGCTTGCATAATAGTGAAGAGCACAAACTATTCATCAGATGTGTCTTTCCTTAGGAACTTAAAACTGGAAAACTGCGTCTTAACACATGAAAAATTTGTTAATACTTTATAGCAGTCATAGGATCTAATTCCTAACGGATCCTTGTGCCACTTTGAAAATGAGTTTAATCAAGTGTCATAATGATTTTACATTCTTTAAAAGAGGAAATCAAATATAGTGTCTTATGGGCCAATACATTAGAAATCAATATAAAAGAGTATATCTATGTATTATATAAATGATATGAAATTATAAGTTCATTTATCAAAAAAAATTACCTGTTCATGCGCCCTAATGAGAGATCCCATTTGGTAAGCATTTGGCTAATAACTCAGCAGCTGTGGAGCTTTATTATCGAACCTAATTATTTCCAAGGATATGTGATCTATGTGCTACAAACGAAAATGCATGGAGAGAAAAGAAATGGGTCTCCATGTTCTTCCAAATTAACCACACACTATACAAAAACAATATTTACCTATGGGCCACCTGTATTCCCAACTTAATGCGAAGTCCAGAGAGTCAGTGACAAAACATGGAAGAGAATGAAAGCAATTATGCAGATAATTAAAGGCAAAGCAATCATTTGTCCCTCTTCCCCCATCCTTCCAATTGTCAGAAAATTTGCATAAAATATTTCTCTTTTTAAAAGTAAATTATATGAGTAATAGTTTTTAATATCCTGCTTGATTTTCTAGACAGTCCTGTCAAATGGGAATTCAATTACTAGGATGTGCTTCCTACCCAAAATGGTCAATTTAAGGATTAATTTCTACATGTCTTTCCATGTATAGAAAATAATACCCAGAGTTTTTACCTTCATGGAATCGGTCGAGACTACAGCACAACCCTAGGAAGAACCAAATACTATGTATTTGTTGTTTTCTAAAGCAAACATTAAAGCTATGAAAAATAATTTTGTGGCAACTGGAAAAATTTCAAGAAGAATCAGATACCAGATGATAACATAATAGTGTTTTTAAATTTTCTTGTTCTTTTTTCCTTAAATGTTTTTGTGTAGAAGATACTGTGCCTCTGTCTCTGGAAATGCATGCTGTTGTCTTACAGAATTTTCACTGTCCCTATTGCCATAACGCTTGCTGACTACCTGCTGAATTAACAATTTATCCTGTTTTTCTCTCAGTAAACTTCTGTTAATTTGGCTGATAGACAAGTTTGAGAAATTTCTTATAAAGATTTTGTAAGAGTCGATAATAACTAACAAGGTTAACAATGACAGCTGCCGCTTAGCCCAGGTTCACAGTGTACTTGACAGTGGGCTAATAGTTCACAGAAAGCACCAAATCTTCTCTCACTTTCCATGTGAAATCTTGAATTTCATGATGAAGCGACTACAGGATTTACTTTCAAAAAGCCGTTTCCAGTACTCTATATTAACCCTGAATGAGGCCCCAGGATTCTTCTCTCCTGTGAAGATGTTTCATGGAGTTCACAGAGCTTTAGAACCAAACCGTAACCCATTATCAGAGCCAAACTATCAAGAAACCATTTGTGGAGGCTGCAATACTATCTTTTCTCATATTGGATGCTTTCATTTTTGAAAAAGAGGCAGTGAAATAAAACCACAGGTAGCCAACACAACACTCCCTCAGGTTGCTGAGCCAGAAACTCCAGAGATACTGAATTTGCCAAGAAACTCCCTGGATACTTTTCTCAAACTGTCCCAGTCAATGGATAAGATTTCTAACTTGGAAGGTGATCTCTTCCAGCTACATCATTATTTAAGTGCTGTGGTTTTTACTTTTGTTGCCCTTGACTTGTGACTTTCAGAGAAGAACCTGTTAGGCACTATATTGTGCATAAAACTGTGGATGTTTAGAGAGATAATTACACTTGTGACTACTGGCAAAATAATTTGTCACAGCCACACTGAGGCTAACATAAGCTTGGACATGGTTGTTAAGAAAATCATGGAAATGGAAGCTGTAGAAATGCGGAAAGATAAAAGCCCCAATAGTTTAACCCAGGATGCAGACCTGGAGGACTCAAATAAAGAAACAGTAAAGCATGTAAAGTAATTGACAATTTCTGTCAACAATTATAATAATGTATTGTCTTACGTGACTGTAAAGCAGAGGAAATTTTCCCCCTGGAACTAAAGTTTTTATTTTATAAAATTTATTTTGTAACCCAGATGACTAATTTTTACTCAAATAGAATCAGATACATCGGGTCACTGTGGTTCTTGGCCCTGCACCTCCCTAACTCCGTGGCATCTGTATGCATTGGACAAAACAATCGTGTAAAGCAAACAGAAGATGTGAGCGTCCTTCTAGTCCAACAGTAGATTTATGAATAGGGGGCCAGAATGTTGGCACATTTCTCTGGCTCCAAAATGCTCTGGGGTTCATCTTTGCCCAGCTCAATGTCATCTCACATCCTCTGTGCCACACTGGCCTGTTTTCATGCTTCAAACTAGCCAAGCTACAGTTTCATGCTACAGTGTCATGCTACAACCTTCTACTAGGAATGCTGTAAGCGCCAGTCTTCTCAGTCTTTCTCATCGTCGTGTCTTGGTTTCAATGTTACCTTTCCAGAGACTTCTTCCCTTGCCATCTTGCCATCTACATTCTCTTTTCTCATATGCAACTTATTTCCTCCCTAGTACTTTACCTTCACTTTAAAAATTCTGGTTTTGTGTTCATTTTTATTAGGGCTCTTCCCATCATTCTTCACTGGGCATGAGGGCAGGATTCATGCCTTCTTCGTACGCTGCTGTAATTTCAGCACACAGCAGGGAATGTGGCAGATGGTGAAGTACCCAACTGAAACTGGCTAAATCTACAGATGGATAAATCCTTGGACACCCATGTCCAATTTGGATTGAATTGTGAAAGAGGACTGAATCATTTAGACAAGTCAAATCCTTTTTGACCAATTTATTAGGGTTGGCTAGTACATAGCAAAAAAAAAAAAAGAATATTTTGACTTTACAAAGGACAAGTTTATTTCTCATTTGTAAAACAGTGGGCAATGGTTTGAGCCCAAGCAGCTGGGGCAGAACCCTTCACTGGGCTGGTGAAAGCTTTGCCATCACATCTGACTTCCAAGTTCACAGAGAGAACAGAGAGGTCAATCAGCAAGACGGCATAAGGGCACCAAGTGAAAATAGCAAGTTTTTAAGGCTCATGAAAATAATTTGCATTATTTTTCTAGGACACGGTCACATGACCAGCTCAGCTGTAAATGATGCTGGAAAGAAGTCTAGTTATCATTTCTCAAAGATTCTGTCTCAAGGTAAGGAAAATTTCTATTCTTTTATTCTTCATCCAATAAATGCCTGTCAGAGATCCGGTTGTAGAAGCATTCCCAAAAGAAAGGAGGAAATACTCTAAATACATTAGTACTTTATTGATTAATCTTATATATTAATTGATATATTGATCATTATATGTTATATATAACTTTATATATACTGTTTATATATAATTATATACAGTTGAGAGGAGTGCTCTTGCACTTATGAATTGTGTTTTAAAAATGGTCTGAGCTCAGAAGAGGAAAGGGAAGGTTTCACAGAGTTGAAATTTGAGTTTAGTATTAAAACATGACCATAGCTTGCATGGGAAGTAGTTGAAGTACTCAGAGTTGAGAAGTAAACCCTTGTGGAGGGAGAATCAGAGTGGTCGGAGCAGATATTAGAGCACAAAATGAGCCCTCATTCCATGTGCGGTCAAAGATCTGAATGGAGCAGTTCTTGAGAGAGGCTGTGGGTGAACAGACCCAGTAACTTGCTGTCTCTAGTTAAAAATAAAGAGTAATTGCTGTCCTCTATGATAGCTTTTTCTATAGCTAGAAAAATTTCTGGCCCATAGTCCAATCCATAAGTATCTGTTAAACAACTACTGAGTGAATATTGGAACCATCTTCTCTAAACAGCAGAACCAGCAAGTTCTACTTTATTATTTTATACATCATATGGTTGCATTTAATTCTCTATTATATATACATTATATTTATGGTATATATATATATATCCTTGATCCTTGCTTCCAGTAGATCTCGATTACTCGGCGGGCACCAGTAACATCTCAATATGTCCTTGTCACATCGAGAAGCCCAAGGGCATCTGCCCACTCCAGAAACATAAAGAGCCTCAAACCATTCCATCAAGTCATGGGAATGAGGTCTACATTGGCGTGTCAAATCGACACAGGTAGCTTGCCAGGGGTTTGCCGTGCGGGTGGGGATAATCTTCTAGTCACCTCAAGACTCAAGCATTTATTGATGAACCACCGCCAGCCCGACTGCAATCAGCTCTTCTGCTGGGTGGAGTTCTGACAAGAGGGGAGTCCAGATGTGGAAAATGGCGGCCCTCATGGTGTGGAGGTTTCTCTGGCTTCTTGCAATGCTCTCTGGGGTGGCGGGCTAGGGATAGAACCCACCATCCCTCCCAGGTGCCTTGTGAATATATATATTCATATATATTCATATATTTATATATATTCATATATATGTATATATATGTAATCCTCAAACCTAACACTATAAAATTAGAGGTTAATGCACATGCCTTGCATGTATCTAACCCCAGTTCAGCCCACCGAATGGACTTACGCCTGGCATTGCTGGGTGCATCCTGGGAGGCCTAAAGCACCTGCAGAATAGCCTGAGTCATCCTTAGCATGACAGGGTCAAGCAGCATCTAATAGACACTGGCCAAGAATCCCCAAGAAGAGGTCTCAGAAGTCCTCAGCACTGCATAGACTTCCCCAGCCCCAAATTGGTCAATTCTGTCGCATCATAGTTTCTTAATGAAATAAACATCTGATCATGAACATCAAAGTAGAGGATTATCTTCATGGTATAATAAGAATATTAAGTAGTTTAAAGACAGATAAAAATAGAAAACAAGGAGAAGGAAAGAAGAGGAGGAGGAGGAAGAGGAAGAAAAGGAAGAAAAGAAGGAAGAAAAGGCGGAAAAAGTAGGAAAAGAATGAGGAGGAAGTAGGTGGAGGAGACCAGTAATAGGAATAGTAGGTGGACAGAGGAGACAGAGAAGTAGAAGGAGAAGGAGAAATAATGAAAATTCCAAAATCTTATTTTGTCCTCAATATTCAAATTTTAAACCAACAGTCTTAATTAGAAATTACTATAAAGATGATTCCTTACAGTTCTTATCTTAAGACACCTAAAATTTACATAAATTTCCATATTTTAAGAGGAAATACTTCTTAGTAAAATACTCCTAATTATATTATATACTTTATAGATTAATACATTATGTGTTGATTGATATATATTCTATAGACTTTCAGTTGCAAAATCTCAATACAATGTTCATCCATATAATGGATCACTTAGAACTCTTTTGTTTGTGGGGGGTCACACCCAGATATACTCAGAGGTTCTCCTGGCTCTGCATTCAGGAACTGCTCCTGGTGGTGCTCAGGGGGACCATACGGGGTATTTAGGTCTAAACCTGGGTGACACACTACACAGCAAGAGTCCTACCTGCTGGACTATAGCTCAGGCCCCCAACAGATCCTAAAAATATTTATCCTGATTTATATTCTGCTGTATACTAGTTAACTGCTATTTGTATGGGATAAGTATTTGAAAATAAACATCTAAGGAGTTGTATTTGCAAGAGTGTAACATATGTGCAATAAAATGATCCAAAGAGTAACTTGGTTGTGTTACTACTTAACACTTGTTTTATATGTAGCATAATATTAAGATTCCAATATTTCCTAATAAAATTATAAAAACAAAATTTTACAATCATTTTTGTATTTGATAAAAATGTCACTTTTTTTCTTATCCCAGAAACTCACTCTCTCAGTTGTGATGATTTGAGGGCCTCAGCATATTAGATAAATATAAATTTTAGTACTTGGTCATTCAGAACTCTGTCAAAACAATTATTTCTTAAACTTCCAAGATAATATTCACAATCACATAAATCCTTTTACATAAATTATTTAATACTATAATGTATTCTGTTGAGAGTGAATGGAGCATCTGGAACTAGTTCATTTCTCATGAACATTGTTTTGTTGAGATTCAGCTGTAAACTTACCTTTCCACATTCACTGTCAAAGTCAGTCAGCATTTGTGCTGCTTGGCGAATGTTTGATGTTAACATAACCATGTAGTCAGGCAAGCGGAGGTGATGTAGTTGCCGACCATCTATCTTCACTCCCAATCCTTCCCATTCTAATCATCACATGACATTCTCCAGGGTGGCACTGAAGAGTTTTGGTGAAATGGTATCACCCTACAGAACCCCTCTTTTATATCGATGATCACTTCCTTGTAGAATGGTGAGATCCTGGTGATGAATCCGTAATACAGCTCATAAAGGATCTTGATGTATTGAGTTTGAATGCCCTGTTTGGCTAGGACTTCGATGACTGCTTCAATCTCAACAGAATCAAAGGCTTTCTTTAAATCAATGAACATTAGATAGAGCGGCATCTTGAACTCTCTACAAACCTCAATGAGTTTGGTTACCATGTGGATATGGTTGATTGTGCTGAATCCTTTCAGAAGCCAGCTTGCTCGCATGGTTGTCCTTCATCTAATGTTCTGCCAATCCTGTTCAGGATGACTTGAGTGAACAGCTTGTAGATGGCGGACAACAGGCAGATCAGGTGGTAGTTGTCAATGTCGTGGATGTCTCCCTTCTTGAACAGTAGAACTGTCCTGCTGGTTTTCCATTGGGAGGGCACCTTGCATTCAGACAGGTAACAAGTGAAGAGCAGAGCCAGTGTATTGATGAGTACTGATGGCAGATTCTTTAGGTGTTCGGGTCTGACTTTGTCTGGTCGGGTGCTGTTCGCTTCTTTACTGATGAAATCGCATTGCAAATGCTTTTCCAGCTTCTGTTGCATTGGCCAATATTGCTGCTCTTCTCTCTTTGAGGTCCTTCTTATTACTGCTCTGCACTGCTTTGCGAGCTTGGATGTAAGCTTATGATTGCCTGAGGTTCATGCCTTGCTGTTGCAGGACACCTAAAAGCCTAGGCCTCTGCATCTGCCCTGGATTGCCTCCTGCAGGTCACTTCATAGATAGGGGGTAGTCTGAATGTGGCAGTCTTATCTGACCATGTATTCTGTACTGGCTGGTATAAATATTCTCTCATGCTACCACAATCATCGTGGGACTAGATAGATCTTACCAGCATATTTGCCTGGCCACGTTGGATCTCTATGTAATTAGACCAGAGAGAAATGCTGTTTGCCTCCAAGCAAGCAAGCATGGCTCCCTGACAACTCAAAGGCAACTAAAATACAAAACTACCGTGAAGTAAAGCGAGACTCTTGTGAAGGCTTGGAGAAATATTTAACTGGCATTAGTATTAGTCTTTGGTTCAGAGACATGCCATCTCAGAAACCCCCTTCTCTACCCTATAAAGGCAATTCCAGGCAGATCTTGGCTCAAGACATTAGGTGAGGTGCTGGGAGAAATTACCTGAGGGCATTTGATCCTTCCTGCCGGGAAGTTACATTTAGCTTATAGCTTCTCCAAGCTCTGCTAGGAGGCTTTAAATTAGTTCTGGGTCCTTGTAAACAGCCAGATGGTCTCCTGAAGTTGCTACATTTCCATAGAGCTATTTTCCTGTTTTCATCTCTAGATAGCCCAGCCCAGAATGGGCTGGGCTGGGGAGTTTGGGCGGATTTCTAGCTATAAAATAAGCTGCAAGAAGAAAGAAGCTCTCTCTCTTTTTTCCCCCTTTTGCCATTTCGGCTTCCCTTGGTGTTTTGCTTCTCCATCCTCTCCATTCTCTGTTGGGCCTCAACATGTGGTGGCAGCCATCGTGGCCTACACCTGGCTGGGGCCTAGCTGGGAACCCAGAGTCCGGAAGTTTTCCCTGCTCTTGGATTGTATATTGGAACCTGTGATAGTAAAGCCCTTTTAAAACTGCATTGGATTCCTGAGTCTTCATCCATACCCCACCGGCTTTGGAAGTAGAAGGGAATTTGATTCCCGACACGGTCAGGGACCCGGCGGGGTGCTCCCCAACACCTTGCCACGTTGGTGAATGAGCTTGAGAGTTTTTGAAGACAGACGTCCTTTTGTGGCTTTCTCACTTTTGGTGTTCCTTGCACAATTATGGAGGTGCTGAACCAGTAGATTGTATTCTTCATCGATACTTCAATGATGGCATCTTCCCATGTTGCTTCAATGGTGCCAAGAGCTCTTAGTTGGTGGTCATTCTGGGAGTTCACTTCTCAAACTTTGCAGCTCTTTCTCCCCATTCCGTGAAGTAGAATTTTGCATGAAGGAGACAGTGGTCCTATCCTGTTTGGAATTTTTGGGACAACAGAGACATTGGTCAGGCAAAACTGTTGATTGAATATGATGTGGTCAATTTCATTGTGGAACTGTCCACCAGGAGATTCCCATGTTCAATGTTTATATTCAGCTTTCTGGAACTGAGTTACCATGAATGATCTTGGTCGACATGATGAACTCAGATGTCTC
Source organism: Cryptotis parvus (assembly GCA_021461705.1). Classification (NCBI taxonomy): domain Eukaryota; kingdom Metazoa; phylum Chordata; class Mammalia; order Eulipotyphla; family Soricidae; genus Cryptotis; species Cryptotis parvus. Next base: position 5,758 of record JAJIBD010003343.1, on the reverse strand, counting down.
TCACTCTGCTCTTTCCATTCTAGACCATGGGTCCCGATGTGGAGTTCTTCAGCCCGATCTTCTTGGTCCTGTGTTGGCACTTAAATCACAAACTCTGATCTTGTAGATGGTGTGATCTTTTTATTGAACTCCTCCAGTTCCATGTAGAATTTCTCAATTTCTTCTTCCTTGTATGTGGATGTTGGTGTGCAGACATCAAAGATAGAAACTGCCCGGCAGGACATTTGGAACTCTCACACCGGCCTGTCTCAGCCTCAGGTCATCTCCCTGGGTTGTGCGACTGGCTGGGCGGGTGCCTGGGGTCGTGGTAGAGCCCCAGGCCTCGGCAGAAGGCGGAACTACAACCCCAGAAGTCCGAGCGGAAGCGGAAGTAAACGGACATTTTGAACTCTCACACCGGCCTGTCTCCCGCCTCAGGTATTCTCCCTGGGGTGTGAGGCTGGCTGGGCGGGCGGCCGCTCACGCAGCCCCTTATTAATACAAATACTAGGAAATTCAACACCAAGGGAAGGTAATACCCTCAAGAAAAAAGAAACAGTACACTAGAGGAATCTATCCCTGAACACCGCAACACCATGGGGAAACAACGCAGATCCCCAGTTCGAAGAACAGATGAAGGAATCAACCCTGAAGACTCAAAAAAGAATGCAGATGTGCATGATCTCTCTGACAATGAAATTAGAGAAGAAATTGGTAGGATGCTTAAGGAGCTCAACGAAAAAATGGAGCAGATGTCCAATAAAATACAGGAGAACATAAACGAAGCAGTGGAAAGGGCAGTCAATAAATTACGGGAGGAAATGAGAGCAGAAATGAGAACCATGCAAATAGAAATATCATCGCTTAAAAACTCAGTAGATGAAATGAATAACACAATAGGGGCTCTCAACAGTAGGATGACAGCAGCGGAAGAGAGAGTCAGTGAGACTGAAGATGAGCTGCAGAAAGCACTCAGAGAACTACATAAGATGGAAAAAGACCGGAAAATGGATCAGCAATGGAACAGAGAACAATGGGATGAAGCCAGGCGGAACAACATAAGAATTATCAGAGTCCCAGAGGGACAGGAAAGTAACCCCAAGGAAATTAAAAACAGTTAAAAAACATCCTGGCTGAAAAGTTCCCCAAGTTAAAGGATGAAGGCATCCAGATCCAAGAAGCCCGAGCGTACCAGCAAGAAGAGACCCCAATAGAAAGACCCCAAGACACATCCTAGTCAAAGTAATGGATGCCATAGACAGAGACATAATTCTTCAGGCAGCAAGATCAAAGAAGGAAATTGTATACAAAGGAGCAACCATTCGACTTTCAGCAGACTTCTCAGAAGACACCCTCCAAGCCCGAAGGCAGTGGTGGGATATAGTAAAAAAACTTAATGAAATGAATGCCTCAGCAAGAATTCTTTATCCAGCTAAACTCTCACTCAGATTTGAAGGACAGATATACAACTTCTTGGATAAACAACAGCTTAGGAACTTTGTAAAATCAAAACCAACCTTAAAAGAAGGACTGAAAGATCTACTATAAGACGAGACATAACCCAAAAAGAACAACCAATCTATACAGAAAGATGGCACAAAATCCCATGACAATAATCTCTCTCAATGTCAATGGTCTAAATGCACCAGTTAAGAGACACAGAGTGGCAAAATGGATCAAAAAATTGAATCCGACATTCTGCTGCCTTCAAGAAACACACCTGAACAATCGGAGCAAAGACAGGCTCAAAATAAAAGGCTGGAAAACAATCCTTCACTCAAACAACCCATCCAAAAAGGCTGGGGTGGCCATACTGGTATCCGACAACATAGACTTCAGGCTGAAGAAGGTCAGAAGGGACAGTGAAGGTCACTTCTTAATAGTCAAGGGATGCATATATCAGGAAGAAATCAGCGCTATTAAACATATATGCACCCAACGAGGGGCCAGCAAAATACCTAAAACAACTACTAATAGACTCCAAAGAAGACATTGACAGCAACACAATTGTAGTTGGAGACTTCAACACTGCTCTATCAACCCTGGATAGATCAACAAGATTGAAACTTACCAAGGAAATACTGGCCCTAAAAGAAGAGATGGAAGAAAGAGGGCTGGTAGACATATACAGGGCATTTCATCCCCAAAAAGCTGAATACACTTTCTTCTCCAGTGCACATGGAACATACTCCAAAATAGATCACATGCTGAGCCATAAATCATACCTCCATAAAATCAAGAAGATAGAAATTGTGCCAACTATTTTTTTCAGACCATGATGCACTGAAAATAGAAGTTAATTGTACACAAAAACGGAGACCAATACCAAGTACCTGGAAACTAAACAGCTCACTGCTGAACAACCAGCAAGTCATAAAAAGAAATCAAAGAGGAAATCCAAAGATTCCTGGAAACAAATGAGACTGAAGACACGAATTACCAGAACTTGTGGGATACAGCAAAAGCAGTGTTAAGAGGCAAGTTCATAGCTCTTCAAGCATTCATCAGAAAAGAAGAAAAGGCCATCACAAACAGTCTGACCTCACAACTTAAGATCTTAGAGAGTGATCAACAAAAGGAGCCCAACCCAAGCAGAAAGAAAGAAATAATAAAACTTAGAGCAGAAATCAATGAGATGGAATGTCAAAAAACAATCCAGAAGATCAACGAAACCAAAAGCTGGTTCTTTGAAAAAATAAACAAGATTGACAAACCACTTGCAAGACTTGTAAGAAAAGGAAAAGAGAGAACCCAAATAAATAGAATCAGAAATGAAAACGGGGACATCACAACAGAAACCACAGAAATTCAAAAGATCATCAGAGATTACTATGAGAGCCTGTATGCCACGAAACAAGAGAACCTAGAAGAAATGGACAAATTCCTGAATTCCTATAGCCTCCCAAGTCTGCAACAAGAAGATTTGGAATACCTCAACAAACCTATCTCCATCGAGGAGATAGAATCGGTAATCAAAAGTCTCCCCAAACACAAAAGCCCAGGTCCAGATGGATTCACCAGTGAATTCTACAAAACCTTTAAAGAGGACCTACTCCCAATTCTTTTTAAGCTCTTCCGGCAAATTGAAGAAACAGAAACACTCCCAAATAGCTTTTACGAGGCACATATCACCCTGATACCCAAAGCAGACAGAGATGTCACAAAAAAGGGAAAACTACAGACCAATCTCCCTGATGAATACAGATGCTAAGATCTTCAACAAAATACTAGCAAATAGAATCCAAAGAGTCATCAAAAGATTATACACCATGACCAAGTGGGATTCATCCCGGGAATGCAAGGATGGTTCAACATCCGCAAGTCAATCAACATAATACATCATATCAACAAAAAGAAAAATAAAAACCATATGATCATATCAATAGATGCAGAGAAGGCATTTGACAAGATTCAACACCTGTTCATGATAAAAGCTCTCCGTAAAATGGGGATTGAAGGAACCTTCCTCAAGATAATCCAGGCCATCTACTACAAGCCCACAGCGAGCATCATTCTCAATGGGGAAAAACTGAAAGCCTTCCCCTTAAGATCAGGGACAAGACAAGGCTGCCCACTCTCACCACTTCTATTCAATATAGTACTGGAAGTACTTGCCATAGCAATCAGGGAAGAAAAAAGACATTAAGGGCATCCGGATAGGAAGGGAAGAAGCCAAGTTGTCACTATTTGCAGATGACATGATATTATACCTGGAAAACCCGAAACTCTCTACCAAGAGGCTCCTAGAAATAATACATTCCTATAGTAGAGTGGCAGGGTACAAAATCAATACCCAAAAAGTCAATGGCCTTCCTATATGCAAACAGCGAAAGAGAAGAAAGGGACATTAAAGAAACTATCCCATTCACAATTGCGCCGCAGAAAATCAAATACCTAGGAATCAGTTTGACAAAGAATGTAAAGGATCTCTACAAAGAAAACTACAAAACGTTACTTCAGGAAATAAAAGAAGACCTGAGGAAATGGAGACACATTCCTTGCTCATGGATTGGAAGGATTAACATTATCAAAATGGTAATACTCCCTAGAGCTTTATACAGATTCAATGCGGTCCCTATAAAGATACCCATGATGTTCTTCAAAGAAATTGAACAAACACTCCTGAAATTTGTATGGAATAATAAACCCCCACGAATAGCTAAAGCAATCCTTGGGAAAAAGAAGATGGGAGGTATCACTTTCCCCAACCTCAAGCTCTACTACAGAGCAGTTGTAATTAAGACAGTGTGGTATTGGTATAGAGACAGACCCGTAGACCTATGGAATAGAACTGAATATCCTGAAACACACTCTCAAATATACAACCACTTAATCTTCGATAAAGGAGCAAAAAATATTAAGTGGAGCAAAGAAAGCCTCTTCAACAAATGGTGCTGGGAAAACTGGGCAGCTATGTGTAAAAAATGAACTTAGACCTCCTTCTAACGCCATGCACAAAAGTCAGATCAAAATGGATTATAGATCTCAACATCAGACATGAATCTATAAGGTACATCGAAGAAAACATAGGAGAAACGCTCTACGACATCGAAACTAAAAGTATCTTTAAAGACGACACACACCACTGACCAAGCAAATGGAAGCAAAGATAAACAAATGGGATTATATAAAATTGAAAAGCTTCTGCACCTCAAAAGAAACGGTGACCAAGATACAAAGACAATCCACAGAGTGGGAAAGGATATTCACCCAATACCCATCTGACAAGGGGTTAATATCCAGGATATATCAGGCACTGGTAGCCCTTCACAAGAAAAAAACAGCCAACCCCATCAAAAAATGGGGAGAAGAAATGAACAGAAGCTTCCAAAAAGAAGAAATTCGAATGGCCAAAAGGCATATGAAAAAGTGCTCTTCATCTTTAATCATCAGGGAGATGCAAATCAAAACAACAATGAGGTACCATCTCACACCACAGAGACTGGCACACATCCAAAACAGCAAGAACAACCGGTGCTGGCGTGGATGTGGGGAAAAAGGGACTCTCATCCACTGTTGGTGGGAGTGCCGACTGGTCCAGCCCTTTTGGGAAAACAATATGGGCATTCCTCCAAAAACTAGACATTGAGCTCCCATTTGATCCAGCAATAGCACTCCTGGGAATATACCCGAGAGACCGAAAAACACATAGCAGAAACACTATCTGTACTTCTTTATTCATCTCTGCGCTATTCACTATAGCTAGAATCTGGAAACAACCTAAATGCCCGAGAACAGAGGACTGGCTAAAGAAACTGTGGTTCATCTACACTATGGAATACTATGCAGCTGTCAGAAAAGATGAAATTATGAAATTTACCTGCAAATGGATGGACATGGAGACTATCATGCTGAGTGAAATTAGTCAGAAGGAAAAGGACAGATATAGAATGACTGCATTCATTAATAGGATATAAATAGATACCAGTGTTTTACTAAATGTGGGAAATGGTAATGGCAGATTAAAACTCACCATTGAATATACACAAAGAGACTTAAGTTTTAAACTCTAAATATCTGCAGGGCTAGCCACAATGTGTAAAACAAGAGGGAGAGAGATGCAGAGACAGAGAGAGAGAGAGAGAAAGAGAGGAAACAGGGCTACCTGCTGTTGAGGCAGCCTGGGGGGTGGGGTGGGAGGGGTGGGGTACATTGGTGGTGGAAATGGGGCACTGGTGGAGGGATGGGTGCTGGAATACTGTATTACCAAGAACCAATTGTGAACACCTTTGTAATTGTATGTCTCACGGTGGTATAATAAAAAATTTTAAAAAAAAAA
>JAJIBD010003342.1:0-30305 GCA_021461705.1 Cryptotis parvus | reverse complement strand
AGTTCATATTTGGGTTTTGGTCATACAGTGTAGCAGCACCCATCCCGCCACCAGTGCCCATCTCCCACCACCAACGCCCCCGGTTCCCCCCCCCCCCCCCCCAGCCCCCCTCCATGGCAGGTTCTTTATTTCTTTCCATTTCTATCTTTCTCTTTTCCTTCCTCTCCAGACTATGGATTACAGAACATACATTAAAGGGTTGTCATGTGATCCTTTGCCTCTATTTAATGCTCAGTTCTAGGTTGGCATTAGTACCCCCCACAATTGTTAGCACACTGTTCCATTTTCTGTCTTACCTAGCCTCTGACTCCCACACGTTTGTGATAATTTCCACCTTTGACAGGACCTCCTGATGTATGTTTCACTTGACCTTGATATTGGTATCATAATATGTACCAATATATTTATGTTATGCAGATAAATGCAGTCATTCTGTAACTGTCTCTCTCCTTCTGGCTAATTTCGCTCAACATAATCTTCTCCATGTCCATCCATTTGTAGGCAAATTTTATAACTTCATTTTTCCTAACAGCTGCATAGTATTCCATTGTGTAGATGTACCAAAGCTTTTTTATCCAGTCATCTATTTTCGGGCACTCGGGTTGCTTCCAGATTCTGGCTATTGTGAATAATGCTGCTATGAACATAAAAGTAGGGGATGGTGTTTCCGCTGCGTATTTTTGGTTTCCCAGAGTAGATTCCCAGGAGTGGTATGGCTGGGTCAAATGGGAGTTCAATTTCTAGTCTTTGGAGGAATGTCCATATTGTTTTCCAGAAAGGCTGTACCAGCCGGCATTCCCACCAACAATGGATGAGTGTCCCCTTTTCCCCACACCCACGCCAGCACTTGTTGTTCTTGTTCTTTTGAATATGTGCCAGTCTCTGTGGTGTAAAGTGGTATCTCATTGTTGTTTTGATTTGCATCTCTCTGATGATTAGTGATGATGAGCATTTTTTCATATGTTTTTTGGCCATTCGAATTTCTTCCTTGCTGAAGTTTCTGTTCATTTCTTCTCCCCCATTTTTTGATGGGGTTGTTTGTTTTCTTCTTGTAAAAGTTCTACCAGTGCCTGATATATCCTGGATATTAACCCCTTATCAGATGAGTATTGGGTGAATATTCTTTCCCATTCTGTGGACTGCTTTTGTATCTTAGTCACTGTTTCTTTTGAGGTGCAGAAGCTTTTTAGTTTCAGGAAACCACAGAAATCCAAAAGACCATCAGAGATTACTTTGAGAGCCTGTATGCCGTGGAAACATGAGAATCTAGAAGAAATGGATCAATTCCTGAAGTCCTATAACCTCCCATGGCTGAAACAAGAAGACCTCCAATACCTGAATAAGCCTATCACCATTGAGGAAATAGAAACAGTAATTAAAAGACTTCCCAAACACAAAAGCCCAGGTCCAGACGGATTCCCTAGTGAACTCTACCAAACCTTTAAGGAGGACCTACTGCCAGTCCTGTTCAAGCTCTTCCAGGAAATAGAAGAAACAGAAACACTCCCAAACAGCTTCTACGAGGCACATATCACCCTGATACCCAAAGCAGGGAGAGACAACACAAAGAAAGAAAACTACAGACCAATATCCCTGATGAACACGGATGCTAAGATCTTCAACAAAATACTAGCAAACAGAATCACAAAGACTCATCAAGAAGATTATACATCATGACCAAGTAGGCTTCATCCCGGGTATGCAAGGATGGTTCAACATTCGCCAGTCAATCAACATAATACATCATATCAATAAGAGAAAAAATAAAAACCATATGATCCTATCAATAGACGCAGAGAAAGCATTTGACAAGATCCAGTACCCGCTCATGATTAAAACCCTCCAGAAAATGGGAATTGAAGGGACTTTCCTCAAGATAGTTACAGCCATCTACCAAAAGCCCACAGCGAGCATCATTCTCAATGGGGAAAAGTTGAAAGCCTTCCCCTGAGATCAGGGACAAGACAAGATTGCCCACTCTCACCTCTTTTATTCAATATAGTACTGGGAAGTACTTGCGATAGCAATCAGAGAAGAAAAAGGACATCAAGGGCATCCAGATAGGCAAGGAAGAAGTCAAGCTATCATTATTTGCAGATGACATGATATTATACCTAGAGAACCCTAAACTCTCTACCAAAAAACTCCTAGAAACAATAGACGCATATAGTAGAGTGGCAGGATACAAAATCAACACGCAAAAGTCGGTGGCTTTCCTATATACAAATAACGAAAGAGAAGAAAGGGATATTAAGGAAACAATTCCATTCACAATTGTGCCACAGAAAATCAAATACCTAGGAATCAACTTACCCAAGTGTGTAAAGGACCCGTACAAAGAAAACTACAAGACACTGCTCCAAGAGATAAAAGAGGACACAAGGAAATGGAAACACATTCCCTGCTCATGGATGGGGAGAATCAACATTGTCAAAATGGTAATACTCCCTAGAGCTCTATACAGATTCAATGCAGTCCCTATAAGGGATACCCATGACATTCTTCAAAGAAATTGACCAAACAATCCTGAAATTTGTATGGAACGATAAACCCCCCAAGGATAGCTAAAGCAATCCTCGGGAAAAAGAAGATGGGAGGCATCACCTTACCCAACTTCAAACTGTACTACAAGGCAGTAGTAATTAAAACAGCATGGTATTGGAATAAAACAGACCCGTGGACCTATGGAATAGAATTGAGTATCCTGACACCCAACCTCAAACACATGATCATTTAATCTTTGATAAAGGTGCAACGAGTCTAAAATGGAGTAAGGAAAGCCTCTTCAATAAGTGGTGTTGGGAAAACTGGGCAGCGACATGTAAAAAATGAATTTGGACCTGTGTCTAACACCATGCACAAAAATCAGATCAAAGTGGATTAAAGATCTCAATATCAGACTTGAATCCATAAAGTACATTGAAGAAAATATAGGAAAAACCCTCCATGACATTGAAGCTAAAGGCATCTTCAAAGATGAAACATCTCTAACAAAGCAACTAGAAGAAAAGATAAATATATGGGACTACATGAAAATCAGTTGATATTTTTGGTGAGGGTGGGAGCAACTGTTGATATTCAGGCCTTAATCCTGGCTCTGCACTCAGGAATCACTCTCAATGGGCTTAGGGGACCTTATGTTAAGCCACATTTCAAACCCAGTTGACCCTATGCAAGACAAATGAACTACCTGCTGTACTATCTCTTCAGCCCTGAAAGTATACTTGTTAATTAAAAAAATGCTTTAAATACTATTGTTTACAAAGCTGTACATAATTCAGTTATTTTAGGCATTCAGTGTTCCAACAAATATCCCACCACCAGTGTGACCTTCCCTCCACCAATGGTGCCAGTGTCCATCCACCTCTTAAGCCTGCCTCAGGGCCCAAAGTATTTTATTTTATATTGCTTGCTAGTACAAAATGGAAAATGGAATTATCCCCTTAATTGTGCAAATGGCTTTTCTAATTTGCTACAATAAGAAAGTTATATCATAAATTTAATTCTGCAGCCACTTGTCACTTGTGTTACTTGTCTTCCTGTTGTTCATTGATTTGCTCAAGTGGGCGCCCGTAACATCTCTATTTGTTGGGAATGAGGTCCATTATTGTTACTGTAACAATAATTGTGTAGTACTCAGTTTATTTCTAAGACCAACTAGCAACATTAAGAAGACCCATCACTTGTATTACTTTTTATCACTTGTCTTCCTGTTGTTCATCAATTTGCTCCAGCGGGCACCAGTAACATCTCCATATGTCCTGTCACATGCTAGTGTAGCCCAAGGGCATCTGCTCACTCCAGGAACATAAAGGGCCTCAAACCATTCCATCAGATCATGGGAATGAGGTCTATAATGGTTACTGGTATTTGGCATATTAAATACGACACACATAGCTTGCCAGGCTCTGCCGTGGGTGGGATACTCTTGTAGTCGCCTCTCATCTCATGCATTTATTGATGAACCACGTGGCCACTTTGCAGCCGTGTGAGCCGAGCTTGTGATCAGATTGTTAGGTGAAGCTCTGATGAATGGCGAGTCCGGATGTAAAAAATGGCAGCCCCTCATGGTGTGGGGCTTCCTCTGGCTTCTTGCGAGACTCTGCTGGGGTGGCGGGCCAGGGCTAGAATCTGCCTTCCCTCCCGAGTGCCTCATGATCAGCTGGGAACAGGTGAGAAGACCCATAGAGCTCTGAAACTAATCTTTGACCGCATACTTAATTTTTTATGATATAGTGAATCTCTGAAACACCTACAGGAATATACTTTCTCTTTGGTTTACCATTTTGGAAAGAAGGAAATAGTAGTACATTAATCCTGACTTTCAAAGTGAGGGTCTCCCTGACTGAAAACATTCTATGAAATAATATAGTATAATTCTAGCTCATTCTGCCTTTTACCGACTATATTTTTTCGTTTTCATTACTTTTCATCACCTGAAAATTAAATTAAACAAATTATATATATATACACATATATATAATATATATATATATATAAAATTTTACTGGAAGATAAACATTTTTTACTGGTTCTAAAATAAAGGACGCTGTCTCATCTCCCAGAACATCGAAAATCAGATGGGCTGGCCATATAATGCGATCTGGAGACGATTGTTGGACTAGAGCTGCTACCAATTGGATCCCACGGAATGCCAAAAGATCACGTGGCCGCCCACCTGCAAGATGGTCAGACTCCCTTATCAGGACCCTAAACAAACAGTTTGAAGCTCTTAATATCCCCAAACAGACAAATGCCATTGGGCTACACTGGCACGTGATAGGGTCAAATGGAAACATTACTGGTGCCCACTTGAGCAAATCAATGAATAATGGGATATCAAGTGATCAAGTGATATATATATATATTATATAAATAATATAATTTACTTTTTTTGCAGCTCTCAGAATAACAGGACTACTCTTCATAATACTTTTTGGTCAGGATTTTAAACACTTTAAAAAATAGTGCTTGATAAATAGTTTTAAACTAATGAAATATTTGAAGAAAATACTATATAAGATTCTTAGGCTCTTAAAGAAATTATTTTAATTATGCCTAGGGTCAAAGTTTACTACAGAGTATCAAACTCATTGATATTTTCTGTTACATTATTAACAAGACTATTGTCAGAGATGCTAGCAACTCTATGAACCAGTCATAAAGAATTAGGGACCATGTAATTAAAACTTGGCTACAGATGGAAATAGAAAACTGCCATGTAGTTTAGACATATACTATTAAATTGTATATATATTATAAATGCATGTATGTATGTATATATTTATTTTTAATAGAGAATTTTAGTCTTATCATATTTGGGGATTTTTTTCTTTCTCAAGAATGATCTATTTTGCATGGAGTGTGGACAGCATTGTGAAGGATAATTCACATCGACAGGAACACACTTATTAAGATTTCAACTTTATTTGAAGGAACTTTAACTCTCAATGTCATGGTTTTCAGAGAAATTTCCCATTTGAATTACAATCTTAGTCATGTACATCGATTTTCATTATTAAGAATAGTGGATAATGTAATCTGCATTCTAGCACTGGAGAGATAGTACAGCACACAGCTGACTCCAGGTCTGATCCCTGACACCCCATATTTCCCGGGCCCAGTCTGGAGTGACCCCTGAGCACAGAGCCAGAACGTATCCCCTGAGCAACACCAGATAGGATCCCCAAAATGAACAGAACACAAAAATATGTATTTAATCTCTATTCTTACCATATCATAAAAGTTATTTCTCAGGTACAGATCACTGTCACTGTCTTCCCGTTGTTCATCGATTTGCTCGAGAGGGCCCCAGTAACATCTCCATATGTCCTATCTCATGCTAGTAGAGCCCAAGGGCATCTGCTTGCTCCAGGAACATAAAGAGCCACAATCCATTCCGAATGAGGTCTATAATTGTTACTAGTATTTGGCATATCAAATACAACACGGGTAGCTTGCCAGGCTCTGCCGCAGGTAGCATACTCTTGCAGTCATCTCTAATTCCAGCATTTAATGATGAACCGCGCAGTCGGGCCACGTGAGCCGGACTGTGATAGGCTGGTCTGCTGGGTGGAGTTCTGACAAGAGAGAAGTCCGGATGTGGAAAATGGAGGCCCTCATGGAGTGGGGGGTCGTCTGGCTTGTTGCAAGGCTCTTCTGGGCTGGCGGGCCAGGGCTAGAACCCGCCATCTCTCCTGGGCTCCTTGTGAGCGGCTGGGCACAGGGAGAGCAAGTAGCAGCTCTGCCCCATGTCTGTCTCTGGATCAGCATACCTGGGTCGGATTAAAAAAGACTGCAGCAGGGTGGATTTCGATGAGCCAGACTGTGATAGGCTGGTCTGCTGGGTGGAGGTCTGATGAGAGAGAAGTCCGGATGTGGAAAATGGAGGCCCTCATGGAGTGGGGGGTCGTCTGGCTTGTTGCAAGGCTCTGCTGGGCTGGCGGGCCAGGGCTAGAACCCGCCATCTCTCCTGGGCTCCTTGTGAGCAGCTGGGCACAGGGAGAACAAGTAGCAGCTCTGCCCCATGTCTGTCTCAGGTACAGAACAAAACAAAAATTACAAAGCCTGTATTATTACATATCATAAAAGCTATTTGTTAATTTTCTATTGGAATATATACTTTAAAATTGATTTTAAACATATCAATGTGAATTTTATTATTCTAAATATGTGTTACTATAAACTATTACATCTGTATTGTGTGTGTGTTTTGTGTGTGCATTGTGTATATACATATATAGAGAGAACCATACCCACTGGTGCTAGGGTTTACCTCTGGTTCTGTGATCAGGGATCATTCCTGATGATTCTGTGAAGAACTTGGGTAATGGGGATTGACCTGGGTCTGCCCTGTGTGAGGCAAGCATGTTGTACTATCTCTCCTTCCTTAGGATGTATTTTCCAAGAAATCAGAGCATACTGCGATTACAGAAGTCCTTGAGGATTAGGATATTTTTCACCATTAACTGATTATTCCATTGATTTCTGTACTTTATTTTTTGTTTCACAGGATTAAGACAATTCTATCAATTAAAATAGTTAATTGACCATTTATTTTTAATACAGATGTAACAATTTCAGGATAATTTTTTATTGAACTGGTCACAGTGCTCAAGAGAAGAGTGAGAGACAGGAACTCGATCACAGATTTTAGTAACTAAAAACAACTTTCAGTGTTTGTCATGAATATGAAATGTGAACAACCAATTATAGAATCCTTATTATGCATGCATCTTTTTATTACAGCCTATTAAATTAAAATATGAACATGCATCAAACAGGGATCACCATGTCTCTTCTGCTTTTGTTTGTTTTTAAAGTGAAACATACCTCTGCTTAATAGTCTGTTTACTTGTGTAATTCTTTATTTGAATCCTTAAAGAGATGAATTTTTTAAAAAAAATATTTTATTATACCACCGTGAGATGTACAATTACAAATATGTCTAAGATGTTCATGTTTGGGTTTCGGTCTTACAGTGTTCCAGCACCCATCCCTCCACCAGTGCCCATTTCCCGCCACCAATGTCCCTGATTCCCTTCCCCTCCCCTAGCCTGTCTCTATGGCAGGTTCTTTATCTCTTTCTCTTTTTCTCTCTCTTTTTCTTTTTCCTTCCCTTCCACTTTGTGGATTATAATGCATACATTAAGAGGTTGTCATGTGTATCTTTTCGCCTGTATTTAATGATCAGTTTTAGATTGGTATCAGCACTTTCAACAATTATTAGCACACTGTTCCATTCAAAGAGATGAATTTTTAGAAGTTCATTGTTGCCATTATAAGGGAATATGAAATTATTTATATATACTAATTTTTAATAATTTATCATATTTTAACATATAAAATCGAATAAAATATTGATTTGTATTAGACTTAAAGCTAAGTGTATATCTCAGAGTACATAGGGAATCGTTAAAGAGTTTTATATGTGTGCATATAAAATATGTGTGTATGTACCAAAATCACAATGTATAATCTAAAGACCAACATTTTTTATGAAGTAATAAAAGAAGTAAAATGAAGTAGTAACAGCATCAAGGGGAACAAAGAGATTGGAGTAATAAAATTGCAAGCCCAATTAAAATACATTAAGATTTTATTAAGTATGAATAGTCTAATCATACCAAGTAAATAGCAGAGGACTTTCAGATTGATATATCACTTACTATATATTGTAGATAAGAAATCTGTTCATATACAAGAATATAGGTTGTAAAAGGATGGAGGGTGGGCAGGAGAGCGAGGACAGGAGGGAGGGCAGGAGGTGCAGCAGGGAGGGCGTTTGCCTTGCCCACAGCAGACCTGGGTTCATCCCGGCATCCCATATGGTTACCTGAGCATTGCCAGGAGTAATTCCTGAGTGAAGAGCCAGGAATAACCCCTGAGCATTGCCATGTGTGACCCAAAATGAAAAAAAAAAGATAGAAGGCAAGTACTTCTTGAAAGGGTTGCTGAAAATTAGTTCCTTTATAAAAGCAGTAGAAGCAAAGCATGTCAGAATATAAAATTTTCCCGAAATACAGTAATCAACAACATTTTATAATCACTTGTCTCACTTGTCTTCCCGTTGTTCATCGATTTGTTCAAGTGGGCACCAGTAATACCTCCATTAGTCCTGTCACCTGCTAGTGTAGCCCAAGGGCGTCAGCTTGCTCCAAGAACAGAAAGAGCCTCAAACCATTCCTTCAGGTCATGGGAATGAGGTCCATAATTGTTACTGGTTTTTGGCATATCAAATAAAACACGGGTAGCTTGCCAGGCTCTGCTGTGTAGGTGGTGTAGTCTCAGTAGAAGGCTCTCATCTCGAGCATTTACTGATGTAACTTAAAAGGGAAAGATCAGGTTTTCTCTTGGGTGGAGCTCTGAGGAACTGTGGAGTCTGAATATTGAGAATGTCCTCATGATGTGTGGGTTGCTCTGGCTTCTTGCTAGGCTTACTGCTAGAACTGTATACAGTGTATAAATGTGAAATATCTTGTGAAGGACCTGATCCTAAAATCTAGTACTATCTAAGACTGTTGCGTGGCTGTAGAGCGGCCGCACACTGATGGAGCTGTGGGTCTGGCGTGGGTCTCTCTACTGGGGTAGCTGGCATGGAGGTGGGAGGAAAGGGTGGAGGAGCCCAAATCCCGCTCCAAGTCTGGCCAGCGTGGCCCCCCCCCCCAGGTAGCCCCTACCCTGCATGTGGCCCCTTTCCTGCACAAGGCCCCTCCCCACACGTGGCCTCTCACCTGCACATGGCCCATTCCCTGTAGCTTAGAAATATATGCTTAAAATTACATGATAAGAGACTATATCAAATTAAGTCTGAAAAGAACATATTATTTAACCCAGACGTTGCCAAACTTCTTTGTTCTATCACTCCATTTTCACAAAAAAATAGATCACTTAGGACTCTAATGGAGGTTTCTTTAACAAAGAGAAATTGTCCCCAATTTGTCCCTGATGCTTCTTCTGAACCCCCCAAGATCCCCCCAGTGCCCAGGCTCCAGAAGGTGGATTAACCCACTTTGGGAAACACTGACTCAACCAATAATTCTCTTGCAAGTAGGAAAAGAGTGATAAATCCTCATTTTAGCATTGATTCTTGAAATATGTGTATTTTAATCTATCAGGGAAAAATCATCTAGCATTTTTTGTGTGTAAAGAGAAAATAGGTTAACAATATTTTCCATTTATCTCTATTAATACAGGTTGTTACATGACATATATCAAAGAAAAGATACAATGCAACAGTTGGGCTTCAAATATATAATCTTTACATTTCTGTTTAGATTCTCCTTGGAAAGTTGCTATGTAACACCGAGTGGAAACATTTGATGCATCGCCTCTTCATTGTTCTGAAATGTTTATATCTCAGCAGGATTAATGCCATGGATAGTTTGATTGTTGATATGTGAAATCAGAGTGAACACTTGTCAACAATATTTCTCAGTAAAATTAAAAGTTGCTCATTTAAAATAGGTTAGAGTATTATTTTTCTGTATTTTTTGTTCACTCCATCTTTTAAATTTAGATAATTTGCTATGAACTTTTACAACTGCTCTTTTTGGATCATTAAACCCCACCATCAAATGATATTTATTAGACTTCTACATGTTCATAGACTTAAAAGGTCTCAATACAATAGCAGTTAAGAAAGTAGCATATATTCCTTTAAAAATACTGCTTAGTTCTCAGGCCAAAGAAGCGTTTTTGTATTTGTTTTATGGTACATAAATATAACAATTCTTCATTACTTCCAACTATTGCCTCACTTATTCCTGCTCTATTTCTAACCTAAAATACTATATGGGATTTTAAAGGTAATCTCATATTATGGGCAGATACATTAAGAAATTATGGAAAGTTAAAATGTTATGATATTCTTTCATAACATTAATGTTATGAAACACAATTGTGTTATGAAACACAATTCATTCTTTGATTAATTGCTTTAAGATTTATGTCAGTGTAAGTAAAATGTGGAAATTGAACTTACATTTTATATTTAAATTTAAAAATATTAGGGTACGCTAAGAAATTTATTGCTGAATATAAAAGCAGTAAGGTAGAAAAAGCAAGGCAAAATAGAAGGGTAAAAAAGAGAGAGAGAATATAAAACAGCCCGGGAGATTATTTGCTGGTATGTTAACTTCTGTTTAGAAAAACATACTACATTTGTGATTCGTCTGACCCACTTCTTAAGAGTTTATTATTCTAGTCAATATTTTGTTGTTATTACTGTTAAATCTATTTTCTTCTCAGGCTGTGTAATAGCTCTTTTGTTACTCATTAGTGGGGTCACCAGATGGTACACACAAGAGGAAATTTGGTGACACTTCCTCAGTTTTGTTCATTTGGGGCTGTGGCGTGTGGTAAAGATATTGAAAGCATTAACTAAATGCAGTAGCTCTACTGTATTTCTTACCTGCATGTATTTATGCTGTCTTCTCTTAACAATTGCAAGTAAAGTTTCAAATAAAGTGATTTAAGTTTATTACGTAGGGCTGGAATAATAGCACAGAAGGTAGAGCATTTGCCTTGCATGTGACCGACCATCATTCAATCCCTGGCATCCCATATGGTGTCCTAAGCATTGCCAGGAGTAATTCCTGAGTGCAGAGCCAAGAGTAACCCCTGAGCATTGCCAGTGTGACCCAAAAAGCCAAAAAAAGTTCATTATGTATTATTCTAATAAGTTCCATGATAATGATTCCTTGGTCTCTGACTATAAGGAAACCTGAGGATATTTCCCCAACTTAATTATTAAATACTTATATATCTATAATAATATATGTGCATATATTTAATCCATTTTACTACAAAGGCAATTAACTTTAAAATTATATCTTATATAAGCTCTTTTGTAATGAATTTGTTTTTAAATTCTTCCCAAAGTTTAACTCTCC
This sequence comes from Cryptotis parvus, assembly GCA_021461705.1. Lineage (NCBI taxonomy): Eukaryota > Metazoa > Chordata > Mammalia > Eulipotyphla > Soricidae > Cryptotis > Cryptotis parvus. The sequence continues at coordinate 18,912 of JAJIBD010003342.1, read as the reverse complement.
TTAAGCATTTTAGTTCTAAAATAAGTTTGCCATTTTTTATATTTACTGCACAGCAAACCAAAGATGTCTGCCAAAACTTCCTTCAGAAGGAAATTAGAAAAAAGTTGACTTGAGGGATCCAAGTGTATGGTTTCATAATGGGAACTTCTTTGCAACTTTGTGTGTGTCTAAGCTGTATATGAAGCATTCTTTGACATTTTACATGGCTGTTAAATTTGAAATAAATATGTCAATATAGCTCACTGAATCATTTTCTTCTAGGTAAACAGGACTACAAGAAAACCAAACCTATTTTACGAGCAACCAAATTAAAAGCAGAAGCAAAGAAAACAGCAATTGGCATAAAGGTACCTATACTCAATGACTCTATTGATATGCACATGCCATATCATATTGATTGCATGAATGTTGAATTCTGAATGTTTGATGACATTTCAAAATCCAACTCAATGCCAGAATTCTTATTATCCTGGGATTTTAATAAGTATTAAGACACAGTGTCACTTAAGCAAACCAGTTAGACCAGAGGCTGCCAATTTGTCTGACCACTGTAGATACTGTTACCACATGTCAGTATTTCAGGTAGCTTGAATCCAAATCTGTAATTGCAGCACATTTTAAATATGGAGAATTTCCCTACTTGACATGCATGGCCCAGTGTGGGGCCAGATGGGTTAGTGCTTGTCCCTGCGGTTCAGGCAAATGCTGGGGGATGGTGGGGTGACGCAGGTACCAAATTCTGGGTCTTCCATGCTAGGCTTCAATCAAACCATATTTCTTGACTATATAAATACATTTTACTCTAATATTCTTGGTTTAGACATAATGTTATATACTTATACATCAGTATATCTAACTTTATATTATTCTTAATATATTAATAATAGATAATATGGCATATATTATTAATATATTAATAATAGATAATATGGCATATTATCTTGTCATCATATTCTGTTTGCTGAAATTCTAAATGATAGTTTCCAAATTGTTCTTTTCGCAAAACATGTTTAAAGTGCTTAACAGGAACAAATACAACCCAGAATGTTGTTAACAGATAATAATCCAATGAGCTAGCACAATAAAGTTCAGCAAAATTACACTGACCGTATTACCCATGTCAGTCTGTTGCCAAGTATTTGGAGTTGAATTAAGCTATAAATAGGAAAAATTAATTTGGCAGTTCTCTTGTCAGTTGTGTAGAGTTAAAGTGACTAGTATATATATATATTATTTATATATTAAAATGTTAAAAGAAGATTTTGGTTCTGATCTGGCAGATGAAAAATCAATTTCTCTAAGTTATAGCTTATAGCAAATGCCAAGGTATTACTACCAAGCTGTAACAGCTGGTGAACTGCCAGATGACATATTTGGTTGCCGTCCAGAATTCGCTATTATGATCACTAAACACTGCCTTCTCTTTACTCCTGACTGCTGATTTTGATCAAGCTTTGCTGTGTGATACGTATGTTTTCACAACACAATCTCCTCAGTTTGTGCTGTGTGTCAGTTTTTAATGAATCAAAGCAACCCCCAACATAAAATCTAACAAACACTAAGTTGTCCTTTTTGTTTAAAAGATAAACAAGTGGGGCTGAAGAGATTATAGTATAGGGTTTACGGTACCTGCCTTGCATGTGTCCTGCCCGGTTGGGTTCGGACACCACATGGTCCCTCCAGCATCACCAGATGCAGCCTCCAAGGCCTCTGCACATTGCAGGCGGTCTGGGGACTTCCTCGTACCTCAGAGCTGGAGCAACACTGCCTCTGTCTGCTCTGCACAGCCACATTCCTCCTGCCTGGTTCACAGAAAATGGCAGGGAAGGCCTCCATGGCCCCTGACATCACCAAAGGGGCCACCCTAGATAGGAAGATAGATCATATTTTGATTTCTTTTCTAAATTTTTTATTAGAAACTTCATTCATTTCAAAATTATTTTCCTCACTCCACATGTCTAAAAGCAGTGCTTACTTTTCATACATTTTATGATTAGTTACTTGCTACCCCTCTTATATATAGTGAGGAGCATTGTCAAGGGAAAAAATACTGCTTTTAATCTTTCACAGCACAGTGTTTTTGATAAAGGCAGCTATTTGTTTACTTACTTGTTTTACACTTGTTTGTACATATAAGCTTTGCTATTGTTTTCATTTGAGCAGATACGAATATTTCCAGATGGTTAAGTTTACCTTAATTGTTGTGTATAATAACTATTAATATCATTGATAATATTATACAGTGTTTTTTAAACAATGTAGCACTTATCTTTTTATGAACAAATATTTTCAGATTTCATTTGTGACCTAGTGTTTCTAAACGACATCAGAACATAGCTTCTTTTTAAAAGGCCTAGCATATATACCTGTGGAAACCATTGAAAGAGAAACCTTAACTCTAAGCATTGTTTAATTTGCTTGAAAATTTATGTGAGGTGCCCATTTAAATGATAGGAAACTTTTTAGAATCAAAACCAGGGAGGTGTTTTACATTTCAAATCTGGCATTCTAATTAGTTTGCCCTGTCAAACTTTGATTGCCTTGTCATTTTAGCATAGGATTTTAAATAACGAAGTTTCTTTCGGCAATTGCCACTTAATGCTATTTAATTTCCCCAGTGAGTGATTTTATCCATATTGATAATGTCAGAGAAACAACTAAGGACTAATGAACATCAAACATGTTTGACTCTTATCTGGTTGACACAGGGTGACCATAATATTCTGATATTTTACTGCTTTCCTACTTATTCTTTAAAATGAAACATCTAATGCTCATAAAGAATTTAAACTGACAAAAAATATGAACAGCTGCACGGAGTAGGAAAATGATATAATGAGAACACTGCTCACACGAAGTGAGGAGGCTTAGGAAAATGTCCCTTTTACTCTTACTATCCAGACCTGACTATAAACTGGTATACTGGTAAAACAGAGATTGTGTCATTTTATTCACAATATTGTCAGAGGGTTAAACTGCACAGCTGAAATATTTGACTCTGAAACCAGCACAGTTTTCTTAAATCGGTAGTGTATTGAGACATTATTTTTAATTAGTCATTACATTTTTAATTAGTCATATGTTAATTAGTGTGCACATAAACAGTAAAGCAGATTATATTATAAATTGTATAAATAAGATTCCCCTTATGCTTATCATTTGCCTAAAGTCCCCCACTTCAAGGAAATTTATGTTATGTTTTGTATTTGATATTGCAAAATACTGTTTCATGTGGAGATAGTATAGATATTCTTGTAAAGACCTCAAGGCATTACATAAGTTTATATGCCTTCGATAAAAATGATCTAAATCTTATACAGTCCTTCATTATTTATTTGGAAATAATTGCAACTATTAAAGTGTTACAGAACCTATAGGAAGATGAATAAAGCATAATCATTTTGAAGGAATTTAGTCCCAAAATTACTTTCAAATATAATGACTACATCGCGTCAGCAATAATGATTGAGAAATTCTGTACTGGTTATATAAAAAAGTAATATGTAGCAAGGTTTTTACTCACAAAGATTTACAGTGCTTCTTTGTAAATGTGTGTGTAGTAATAGAAAATGAGGGAATAGTTAATGATCAGAATCACTTCACTTGATATCCTGTTATTCGTTGATTTGCTCGAGCGGGTGCCAATAACATTTCCATTGGACCCTATCACATGCCAATGTAGCCCAATGGCATCTGGTTGCTTCAGGAATACGAAGAGCCTCAAACCATTCCTTCAGGGTCTTGACGAAGAAGTCTGACCATCTTGTAGGTGGGCGGCCACATGATCAGAATAAGATATGAATTTGATTGTCAAAAAATCTATAATTATATCCATTGAGAAGTTATTTTTATTTCCAATGCCTTAAAATGGTTACTTTTTCCCCCCAGCATATCTGAAACTGGTCTGGGAGGCCCCGGGCACCCCAGTGGCCTCAGCACTGCAGAGTTCAGGTTCGCAGGCTTTACAGAGCCTGCGCATACCATAGCTCCGCCCACTGAGCATCATGGGGCAGCCCCTGCCTCCACACTGTTGTAACTTATCACCCAGGGATGAAGTAAATGTCACAAAGAAGCATTTGCATAACTTATTTTTCACCCCAATAATTTTGTAAGACTCACATCCCTAAATAAATGTTACTGTTTCATTTGTTGTTTTGTTTTGATCTTTTATGAAAAATATTTTCAGATTTTGTGACTAATGTTTCTAAAAGAATCAGAACATAGCTTCTTTTAAAAGGCCTAGCTATATACCTGTGGAAACCATTGAAAGAGAAACCTTAACTCTAAGCTTGTTATGCTGAAATTGGAGGTGCCCATTTAAAGATGGACTTTTAGAATCAAACCAGGATTAAACCCACCTGTGCTCAGGATTACTCCTGGTTCTGCACTGTGGGATCACTCCCAGTGGTGTTTGGGGGAAACCATTTTCGGTGCCCAGCAGCAAACGGGTCGGCCACATGCAAGGTAAAAGCATCTGAACACTGCACTATCTCTCCTGTCCAAAAATCATTTTTTGAATGAAAATACCCATCACTCTAGTGTTTAGAAGAGAGATCATGTATATGTGTTAAGTCATTTTTTTTCTTTTTTGGGTCACACCCAGCAATGCTCAGGGGATACTCCTGGCTCTGCGCTCAGGAATCACTTCTGGCACTGTGTGGGGGACCATATGGGATGCCGGAATCGAACCTGGGTCGGCTGCATGTAAGGCAAACGCCCTCCCGCTGGACTATCGCTCTGGCCCCTTAAGTTCTTTTACTGGGTCTGTGGAGATAGTTCTGAGCAATCAGTGATCTGCCGATGGGCTGAGCACAGCAATGGGCGCAACAAGTCTGGGTTCAGCGTGGGAACACCCAGGGCACAGAGCCGAGAATAGCCTTAAAATGCTGCTGGGTGTGACTTCCCAAAAACACATAAATAGAAACTTACTTTAAAATATATGGGAGGAGGGGCTATAGTGCTCAGGACCATCTCTGGGCAGTGTACATGGTGCTGGGCTAGGATTAAGCCCACTTGCATGTACATGCACAGTTCTCTTTGAACTGTCTTTCCTGCCATAAAGTTGAAACTAAAAATAAAAAAAAATCTACTGCGTAAATGAACGTTAATAAGTTCTGATTTAGAGGTGACTACAACAGTATGCCACCCGCACGGCAAGCCTGGCAAGCTGCTCATGTTGTATTTGATATGCCAAATACCAGTAACATTTATATTAGGATCATTCCCGTGACCTAATATAATGGTTTGAGACTCTCTATGTTCCTGGAGCAAGCGGATGCCTTTGGGTTCTACTAGCATGAGACAGGACATATGGAGATACTACTGGTGCCCACTCTAGCAAATAGATGATTAACGGGAAGATAGTGATAGTGATAGATAGTGCGTAAATGGAATATCTAAGGGTCAGACAACAACTTGTGTTACATCTCAGTCTGGCTGAAATATTTTTATTCCTTTCCTTATTTCTGATTTAAAACCAGATCGCCAAGGGGTGTGTATAGGAAGCCAGTAATACTCCTGGTTTTTAAGTTCAGTGTTTCACCTATTTCCCACTGAAAGCAGTGTTTTCAGATTTTACCTTTGTTTTTTGTCTCCCAAATGTTCAGTCTTCAAAATACTCACCAACACAACAGAAGTAGGAACGTTGGTGGTGGCAGTGGGACGGGGGTCATGGTAGAGGGGAGGCTTGCTATTGTCTCCACTCACGTCTCTAAACACACGAACCCCCTGGTGATATGATGGATAGACAATAGACTTAAGTAATTAATGACTCTTCCGAAGCCTGGGCCCATGAATGACACCTGCATCCACCTTTCAAACTTCTATATTCTGGAACTCTCCAGAATAGATGGTCTGGAGCAGTTTCAAAGGACAAGAAGTTGAAAAGCAGCATTTATACCTGATTATCAATGGGATGAGAATGGCTGTTTTCAATCAAGAGTGAAAACTTTGTTCTTGTATTAAGCTCTTATGAACGGGTATAGCTGCTGAACTGTGCTGTTGTCCACTGTACAGAACAGATGGAGTTTGCAGTTGTGTGTCACTTGTTTATTACATCCTCTTAAAATTAGTAGCTGTGTAGCCAGATGGGTCTGGGAGCACAGCTGTGAATATAAGAAAATAAATGAAACCTGTCTGGTACTGCCATGCCCTTTTGAGATGCCAAGTGCTCCAACTGCAACAAAGGAAAATTCACTTTCATTTGACATTATATTGATATATTAGGTTTTAAAAAAAATCAAATGTCACAAAAATAGTTGACACTGGCTTTTTTCGACCCCATGATTTTCATTAACATTTATTTTTAAAGTTTGGAACTGTAAGTAAATCCGAAACCAAAGAAATCCATTGGTAATTTCAGCATTAAGACAAAAACTCCATGTTGGGTTTAAATCATATCCATGTTGATGCTTTTCTAATTTATTAGGTGCCACGTGTTGAATTATTGATTTTTATATTCCTATTCATATAAAGACAGATATATTGCTTCTTCATAAAACTATGGGAGTAAGGTGCATGTAACACCGGTAAAATTTAAAGGAATATTAGGACTTTTAGGTGTTGAACCAGCACTGTTTACTCATCTACTTTTCCAAATGTATGTTGCTATCGAAAACACTCCACATAGATTTGAAACTTATAGATTTAGAAATAAGATCTTAGAAAAAATTCTGCCATTAAATAGTAAATTAGAGTTATGTTATGTCAGCATAACTTATTGAAAAGACCCCCTGAAATAACTCAATGACATATCCAGGATCATCTGTGCTTGTCAACCGTTGTCGTGATAACTTGTATTATCCTCACGAGCTGGTCTGTTTTGTTCCTCCAAATTGTAAATGATATAATTTAAAATATTACTTAATGAAATTTTTACAGACTGTTAGAAGTTTCTTTCCATTAGAAAATGAAGAAAATTACGGATACAATAAGTGGAATTAAACATACCTGAGTAGAGACTAGATAAGCACAAACTGTTTCTTGCACCCAATATTTTGATACCAAGATTATGAGTATATTTTGGAATGATATATTTTGTTGTTTATAGCAAATACAAATTGAATGGATAATATCCATTTCAATGGATATCATCAAGTGTACATTAAATTTCTTCTTAATAATAAATAAAAAGGACTTCAAGCATCAGGAATTTGATTATTATGTGCAGATTATTCATTTTCTGCTATAGAATTATGTGGTTACTTAATGTAATAAAAAAATGGTTAATATTAACCAGTCTCATCATCTATTTCAATTCTCTTTTCTCCTTCCTCAGGAAGTTGGTCTTGTCCTTGCTGCTATCCTGGCCTCCTACTGGCTTTCTATGCTTTCTTTTATCTCAGAATCTCCACACACGTTGACCCTGATCTGGGTCCATATGAAGATTGACTGCGCAGCAATCAAACATGAAAGAAAAATCATTTTTCAAAATCACCCCTTGAGACCAGAACTTTCCAGTATTGAAACTCAAGCATCTTAAATTCTTTCTACTTCTACTTTCAGTTTTACAAAAGTATCTTTAAAATGGTTGTGCAGGACATCAAGAAAAAAAACCTTACCTGAAATGTGGGATTACATGTATTATCAGGTCCTTTGAAAAGTGTTTTTTTTTTCACCTTGAGTGGCTTCCTATTTATAGTGCATTTAAATAAAATTAAAACCACATCCTAAATTTTTCCCTATGGGTTACCAATTCATTTGTATAACTCCTTCCCAGAGTCCTAAATCTATTTTTGCTCTGTATACAGGAGAAGTAAAAGTATATATTCTCATTTACAAAAACATACTCAAATCACATTCAGAACCTAAGAAGGAATGAAAAGTCATGAGAAATATTTTTTCGTTTTTCAAGGAAGCTTGCTTTCTTCCCAGAGCGTATTTCCTGTCATTAGAGATGCTCTCTGCGTATCCATCTACAGTAATCTCTTTCCTTCTTGCCAACTGTGCAGTGCACATGTGCTCCGTCAGAAATGGCACCTGGATGACAGAAGCCCAAAGAGTCACATATGTCTCGAAAATGGAGTTTCTTTCCTCTTGGGCTGTCTAAACTCGAGGAAATAGAAAGTTCAGTTGATCTTGATTTTAATTAACTTATTATTCTATTAATATAAGCTTGCAGTTCTATTTTAATTATGTTGTTCAGGCTGCTTACAGTATCGTTTGCTCTCACGTGTCATGGAGATGGGGACAATCTGTCACTCCATTGTGCGGGTTTTTTCACCACAGTAAGCGCAAGTGCCCTGCCTAAAACTCACTTGTGGGTCGGGTTGTCTCTTAAAACCGAACAATAGAAGATTGTTTTAAAACAATCTTTTCGAGATTTTTGTATCTCAGAAACGTATCAATTAGTGTTTTTTCATGGAAAACAATACAAGAAAAAGTATGCCTCATCTTACTCACATGTGGAGTTCTCTGTATAGTTTTTCAAGGCATTGAATTTATCAGAACATAACGGTCAGTTCATTTTTAACTTGGAAATGATTTTTAAAATATTTTTAGAGCATAGGAACATATAGAAAATGGGTAAATGTGCCCCAGCTGAACTGTTATCTATTACTTTATATACAGATGTATAGATAATGAGCACAGTGTTTTATAGCATATATATTTTTTATCCATAGAAAGTAAATGTTAACTTTGTTTCCATATTGCCCAAGGGAAGAAAGATTTTTATATATGCCCTAGATATTCTATGGTGTTTTTGCAAATAGTTGAATATGAATGTGTAGCATTATGTTCTGTAGAATGTATTCAAGTAGCACAATTTTTTTTCTGCTCAGTGTGAAAACAACCAAAAGTTCCAATAGCCTCACAGATAATTATGCCAAACATCTTGAGTGAAATTTAAGCAGTGTTATTTACTGGATTCTTCCCTTTTGAAGTCACAAACTCAAGAATCAGACCAAGAGTTCTTATATACTCACCACAGTAGACCAATCCAAGTGGCATTTTTAGGAAAGGTTGCAGCATTTAATGCCATGTGGTATGTCTGTTCGAGAAGTGGGAGGCAAGGGAATATCCAAGCTGGCATTTTGGATATGATGGGCCTTTTACTTTCCTGAGTGACATGCCACATGTCAAGAAATACTGCTTCCCCCATTCCTATCACATGTACGTGAACAATTTTTCATTTAGTTATTTCTCCTCCCATATGGTGTTAAAAATAGTCATCCTAAATAGATTATTTCTAATTTCAATGGTAATTTGAATCAGAGGATATCTAATCATTGTTTATCAGATATCTATCTAAATGAGATATAAAAATACTTCAGTATTTAAAATAGATAATTATACTGTTGGAAATATTTTAAAATTCATCACCATTGTGTTCTACTGTTTAGTCGTTATTTAGGAAATAAAATGTTCCTTGATAGTAAGAAATATTCTAAATAGTGTACAATTATAGGCAAGTTTTATTTCAGTTTTAATAATACTACGATTATGTCTAGTCTATTTTATATGACTGATCAGCTTAAGAGGGCTCTAAGAAGCATAAGTATATACATGCTGTTAATAAATAAGGTAAATACAATATATGTTTACACAATAGTGATTTCACAAAGCACAAACTTTTAAAATCAGCATTTACTGGGAATCAGCCCATCTTTGGTGGAGATTCCACAGAGTGAAGCATGGTATGAACTTTGGGTGATAGACAGGTGATACCTAGCCTTGCTAGTTCATAAACTACACATTTGAACAGTGAGTAACGTTGGCATAAATCTGAGCGTGGCACACACACACAAATTTTAAGGATGGGTCTTTTTCCCTTGGAAAATTCACTACTTAGGAGTGAAAACTGTTCAGGAGACAAAAACAGAAATTTTCTCAAGATTTTTCAGAATGCTAAATCTAGTCAAGTTTAACAGAGATGGAATAACAAAGTTCAATTATTGCTGCAGCCAATGGCATACTGTGAAGGCTCATAGAGCTGTTGGTTCTTGTTGCAACAAAAGAAAAGAACATATATACATATATATATAAATTAATTGTAGAAGAGTTATAAAATATAACCTCATCTGGGATTTTTTTTAAAACAAAGCTTTACTTAGTGCCAGTATAAGATTTGTTATTTAAGGATAAGGAAATATTAGATTATTTTATATTTTCATAAATATAATTAAAAATACTACCAACCAATGATTCTCATATCCTAAGAGTATGTTCTTATTAATGCCTGTAATTTTAATTGTTTAGTGATCATCACCCATTTAATAAATGTATGTTAATTTTTAAGTTAATCTCGTTAGTCCTTTCAGAGACTGGCATAGTTTTTTCATGTCATGATGTAAAAAAAGTTTGAATTTAATAAATAAAATGTTTAAATCACAATATTGATCATGTCTTAGCATTAAGCATCAATGACCTTTGGTTATAAGGGGACGTATACATATTTCATACTCATTAAATACATAGATCTAGCATTAAGTTTACTATAAACAAAAACAATTCGTTTTATGTGAAATAAAATGGACTATTTTTATCACAAATTATTAGAAGCTATCTTCTGTGTTTTAAGCTTAACCGTATATTCACTCACCACTAAAAGCTGAATTTTCATATTTATATGAGTAATGAAGCACTCTATCTTCCAGATTCTTAAATTATAATTCAGTAAAGCAAATCATTTTTTATAGCTTCAGAAATAAGCTTCAAAAAGCTGAAGCTTAAAGTTCAATGCATTTCGTGTGTAACTCAGGTTGCTGAGCCAGAGATTATCTTCACTAAGTCTCCTTACCAACAATTAGGTTTTTTTACACTTACCCGAGGCTTCTCAGGAGGGAAATTCCCATTACTTCTCCCTCAGCAGCACTTCAAGCTTTTATTAGTATTGTTCCAAGGCGACTGGATAGAATGAGTTATGTTTGTTAGATTTTGTTAGATTAATATATCTAGAACCAGTGCAACGCATAATAAAACAAAACAAAACAAAAAAGACAGTTCAAAACCTACAGCAGATGAATTCAGTTCCTACAGAAACAGTCTTCCTGTTTGGTTTTGGACAAGTGTTGGTTATTCAATTAGGGAGAGAGAGAACTGAGAGTCATTTAAAAAACTATACCGGTGTGGAAATAGCCATAGTGGATCAATAAATTCACTTAGAACAATTGAACTGCTGCAGATCAGCACAGTGCCTCCTTGTTAAACTTTTTTTTTTATCCCTAGCAACAGACTTGAGATCCTTATTTCCAGAAAAATAAGATACTTTACATGCCAGAAGATTTTCTGATGACAGTACCCCCTCCTATTCTTCATTTTGAAAAACAACAACCAAATTGGTGGGGAGGCAGCCAAAATTTGAGGTACCAATGCTTCTCGAACAGATGTCGCACCATTATTTTTTAGCTCGTTTAGATGAATAAACATGTTAAACTGTGAAGTATTACATTTTAGATTTTTTTTCATTAAAAAAAAGAGACAATCTGTTTACTGTCCTAATTGAGACAACAATCCTTGTGGTTGCCAGTTTTGGCAGTCATAACAATGAACTATAAATATTTGGACCAACCAAGTAAATGGTGGCTAGAAAGGCTATAGCATGTGTAAAGTTGTGCTTTCTCGGGCAGTCATCGTAGTGTGGTTTTTCCCCCTGACATCTACAAATACAATTGTTTGTGTAAATAAGTTTCCGGGTAAGCTTTAAAGAAGTTTATTTCAATCTCTAATTTCTCTCCAGTTTTATCAACGTTTTTGGTTTTCAACTATCCATCTGCTTTTATCAAATTGTTTCTACGGTTGCTCTGTTGAATATGGCAAGGCCAGTCTTCATGAGATTGCCTCCACTGTACATCCTAGATAATTCATGAAAACAATTCAGAAGGTTTTTTATGTGTGTGATGTGAAATTAAAGAGATTTTAAAATTTCTTAAGATGTCTCAGTAGCCGTTATTAAAGTAAAAAATAAACAATCTGTGCATATGATTTCTTGTCAACTTCTAAAAAAAAAAGCTCTTATAATCTTTGCCTTTGCTAGAGTGCTGTACATAAAAAAGAGTAGGAAAAGTTGCTAGACCAAAGAAAGTTTGAAGTTAAAAATGTTATTAGTAGCTTCCAGATTTCTAGATAGTACGATTGACTTTCTTTTGGGCACTCTTGTTCCTTTCTTTTACTCCTCACCTTCTCCCCTGTCTGCCCCAGTTATAAATTCCAGGCCAGGTATAGTGTTCCTCCTCAAAATTTAAACGAACCTCACTTTATTTCATGTCACTAGTGCTATGCTTACTCTATTAACTCTCTTTTTACTTAGAATTTTCCTTGAGTTTCGCCAATTTCACCACTATCTTCCATCTATTTATTGTCCATTTTGTCATTTTGCCATCCTCCCTGCTCTTTTGTAACCTGAAGCATATTCAGCTGGCCTCAGATGTGGCATTTTACCTGTAAATATTTTACATATCCCTGACAGAACTTTGGTTTGATTATTTTTGTTGACATTGCTGCTGTTATTTGCATTATCACTTGTCACTTGTCTTCCCAATTTTCATCAATTTGCTCAAGGGGGTGCCAGTAATGTCTCCATTCGTTGGGAATGAGGTTCATTATTGTTACTGTTTTTGGCATATTGAGTACACCACGGATAGCTTGCCAGGCTCTGCAGTGGCTCTGGGTTCATCCCAGGGGACCCAGTCTTTTTTCTGTGTCAGACCATCAACCATTCAGGGCCCACAAGGCAGAGCCCTGGGTGTAGGCAAGCCTGTCTCCCTCTCTGCCACCTGCCGAAGCAGCCAGGCACTGCATTACCAAGAACCTATTATCACTGCTCAGAGAAACTTCTATGTTTGCAATATCATTTAGACCCAATTCTATATTCAAATGTCCCTAATGGTCTCCAAGATAGCTGTTTATAATAGGTTTTAAATCAAGAGCTACCCTGCATTTTATTGCGTGATTCTTAAATTTATTTTCCTATAATCGCTTTGTTTTCATGCTACTGATTTGCTGAAAACAGTTGTTTGTCCTTCGTCCAGTAGTCTAGCTTTGAATTTTTTGTTACTTTATTTTATTGCTTTTTTTCCTCCCTATTTTCTGCAGACTAGGACTTAGATCTTAGGCTCAATTAGATCCAGACAGTCTTGGCTATTTGTTTTGCAGTTCAGAGTATTTCATAGTTCTTAAAGAGACAGATAAACTCTGGTTGTCTCACTGACATTGCTGCTGATATTCATCAGTGGGATCATATGCTAATGATATTATTTCTTCCAAAATAAGGTTTTATGTCAATAGTTTGCCTAAAGCTTTTAGCATGTATTCATGGTTATTTTCTTCCTAAGTTATCTTATTATGCATTGCAAAATAGTGATCTTCTATTTAATATATCACCATGATTTACCATAGTGTAAATAGTAATATTTATGATAGTGTGAATAATAATGTTATAGAAATACAATGACACTACACCACACCGGTAACCAGAGTGCCAATATCCATCCACCCCATATCTAGATCCCTTTCATTTGCTGCCCTACCCATTTAGCAGACTCAGTATGTAGAGTCATGCATCTATTGTTGTTGGCCATACAATCACTTAAAAAGAAATTGGGAGAGGCAAAGAGTAGTAGAGCCAGTACGGTGCCTGCTCTGCATATGCCTAACCAGGCTTGGGTTCAATTCCCACAATGTGTGTGTTCCCCCGAGTCCCCCAGGAGTGATCCCTGAGTACCCAGAGCCAGGAGTTAAACCTTGTAAAAAGCTGAGTGTTCTCCAAAGTCCAGGTTTTTAAATAATTAGAATAAGTGATGAGGAAAAAATACATATGTACATACTGTCTGATTGAGAATTTAAGTTATGTTGAGAGTTCTGTAGCTTGCTTCTTTAGAAAATAAATGAAAATCAATAACAAGTTACATAAATAAATAAATGGAAAGTATGTTACAGATGCGATATTTATGAGCTATCTGAAAAATCATGAAATTTGAAGTCTCCTGGAAAAAGGAACATTATAGTGGAACATAATAAGACTTCTTTTTAAAAAAGTCCATCTCTGGATGAAAGATTCAATATTTTACAATACATTTTCTGCAAACCTAGAAAAAGAAAATAGAACATGAATCTTCCAGATTCTAAAAAGTATATTGTAACATAATAATAAAATAATATATTATTTATATAAAATAACATCACAAGTAAAGTTGGTCAAAGTAGAAAAACAATAAAATTCAGTATCTAGAAATAGGTTCAAATATAAATATTCAGTAAATATCATGTAATGAGACTACTGATTGAATTTAAACTACCTTATATCATAACTCAAGAATTATTTTTCATGTAACTTTTGGTGTACATAATTGAAAATCTCAAACTAAAGCATCAGAAGAAATTTTAGACATTTTTTAGAATACTATAAAATATTTATGAGCACTGTTTTATGAGTTATAAATTTATAAGGGAAACACTATTGGATTATAATTAAATAAATTAAATTTTACACATTTTCAATGTTGTGTTAATTATGGTAGTGAAGAACCAGTCTCTTTAATATACTTTTTGGGGGAATGGGATTCTCACTTTCTTAAAGGCACTTTTTGACTGTACTTTATTTATTTATTTATTTTTTGCTTATTTTTTGGGGGAGGTCACACTTGGCAATGCTCAGGGGTTTCTCCCTGGCTCTGCACTCAGGAATTACTCCTGGCGGTGCTCGGGGACCATATTGGATGCCGGGATGGAACCTGGCCGGCATGGGCCAGCGCGTGCAAGGCAAATGCCCTACCCGCTGGGCTATCGCTCCGGCCCCTTTTGAGTGTACTTTAAAGTCTTTTTAAGAGTCCTAAATTTCTTTTTACTTTAGAAATTTATATCAAGATAACAATGCCAGCAGTGTGTAAAAATAGACAAATATGTTAATCACATGCAAGATTTTCAGTGGATTGTATGTCATCTATAAAATATGATGGTATAATTTTGAAGCAATATATATTTACATTAATGGTATGAACAGGGTGAAGAAATACATACAAAAGATAATTTTATCCTATATTGTTTGCATGTGCATGTCTGTGTGGGTATGTGTGTGCTCTGAATATGTTGGAATGATAGCAAGGGATAGTGTTTTCAGGAATTGTACTACAAATGATTTTGACTTTTTTTTTTTTTTTTTTTTGCTTTTTGGGTCAGACCCGGCAATGCTGAGGAGTTTACTCCTGGCTTTTTCCTCAGGAATTACTCCTAGTGGTGCTCAGGGAACCATGTGGGATGCCCTAGATCGAACCTGGGTCGGCCGCCAAGGCAAATGCCTTACCCGCTGTGCTATCACTCCGGCCCCGACTTTGACTTCTTTACAGTGAATCAGTAGCCACCAATCTAGAAGAAAATGAAAAGTAATGTTTTTCAGAAGTATGTCAGTAATCTAAAACCAAATTCTTTCTGTTTTTGCTAGTAATGATCTATTTTTCATTTAAATATTTTTGTTTTGGTTTGCTGATTTTTGTTTCATTATCTTTGTGTGTTTTTAATTAATTTTAGTTTTCATTAATTTTATCATTTTAAGCACCATTAAGTGCTAGTAAATCATCTTTTATTATCCCGTTCTATAGGCAATGGGTAAAGAATGTAAACAAACAGTTCTGCTTATTTGCTTATTCATTGTTCATTAAAAAAATGCAGCATGAGCCAGTGCTGCTAGAAACACCTCAGTTTCATTACACAGTTGCTTTTGGATTGATTTTTGATCCTTGCACATTCAGAAAGCTCTTATTGTTGCCCACATATTTTTATGACTCCCTCATTCAGTTACACGGCAACATACAGGGTCATGACCTGCAAGTTCAAGAAGCCAGAGCATATACTACAGTAAATACTTTTGAATGAATAATTATAATACCTCCGTTCCCAAAAGAGTTTTCTCAATATTCATATTATTGATTGACATATTGAACCAAATGATTTTTTTTGTGCTGATGACTTATCCATTCTAGGATTGTTCTATACAGAGAACAATCTAGTAGTAATGTAACTAGATCCCAGTAGCACCTAATTTTTTCAATTATGATAATGAATGAATGGTATAATTTGAAGCAATATATATATAATATTTACATTAGTGGTATGTTTGCATCATCAGTCATCCTCTAAGACCAGGGTGCACCCTTATTTATACAGTTGACAACTGTCCTGGAACTTTGGGCCATCACCATTCTGAGAAATCTGATGTACAAAACCAATTTAGATGAGACTCTCTCTGTCTCTTTTTTTTTTTACACATTGTGACTTGCAATACATACATTTAGAGGTTATCATGTATAATATGCGAGAAAACAGAGGAGAGTTATTTTACTTATAACCAGAATCTTATAGGTAATTGCCTAGGCAAAATTACAGAATTCTAAATAGAAAGAATATTTTTAAAAAAGGCAAATGGCAATAGCACAGTGGTAGGGCACTTGCTTTTGCACACAGCCTACGTAGGTTTGATCTCCAGCACCGCAGATGGACCTCTGAGCATCTCCCTGACTGCAGAACCAGAAGTGACCCCTGAGCACTGTTGGGTGTGGCCCCCAAACAAAAAAAAAAAAAAAATCTAAAGCAAGAAGGATTAAAAGGAACTAATTTATGGTTTTGGGTTGGTGTTATTGAGCAAAGTGTACAAAACAGTTGCGCTGCAAGATAAAAGTCAAAAGGTTAGCACGAACCAAGATACATATGGGCTGTTTCTCTGCCATTACCTGTCATTTAAAAAGACACTCGTGGAATGAAGCTTGTATTGTATCTTTAGATAGGTGAGAGCCTTTGTTTACCCTCCTTAATTGAAGTTGCAGAAGTATTACCCATGGCCACCATGATTCCCTGAGGTTTTAGTAAGATGTACAAGAATAATAGTATAGGAGTACATGGGGAAAGCCTCTTGTCTTTCACAGAGATCCTGGTTTAGTTTCTAGACCACATATGAACCCCTGAGCACTTCCAGGTATCACTTCTGAGCACAAAGCTCAGTATTCAGAATAAACCTTCAGCACTGCTAGATATAGACGTAGAATCTCTCCCGAAAGGAAAATAAAATATTTTAAAAAAAAATTGAGACACAGATACATGGGGCAAAAACTGCTACAACTCTCTCTGTGCTCGGCTGATCATGAGGTCCCCAGGAGGAAGGTGGGTTCTAGTCCCGGCCTGTCATCCCAATAGAGCCTCGCAAGAAGCCAGAGGAACCCCTACAGCATGAGGGCAACCATTTTCAATATCCAACTCCACAGCTCGTTGGAGCTCTACCTACCCAAGAGAAAAGTCAATCTCTCCCTGTTGCGTGTGGCTGCTTTGTGGCTGTGTGGTTCATCAGTAAATGCAGGAACTGAGAGTATCCCACCCACACAGCAGAGCCTGGAAAGATCCCTGTGTCAAATTCGATATTCCAACAACCAGTAACAATTATAGACCTCATTCCCATGACCGGAAGGAATGGATTGAGGCTCTTCAGAAATTGTGGAGCGAGCAGATGCTCTTGGACTACACTAGCACGCAACAGGACGTATGGGAGATAGATGTTACTGGTGCCTGCTCGAGCAAATCGATGAACAATGGAAAATCAAGTGAAGAAGTGATACAAGTGACGTAATTGTATATATATATATAT
Organism: Cryptotis parvus; assembly: GCA_021461705.1. Classification (NCBI taxonomy): domain Eukaryota; kingdom Metazoa; phylum Chordata; class Mammalia; order Eulipotyphla; family Soricidae; genus Cryptotis; species Cryptotis parvus. Next base: position 1,346 of record JAJIBD010003342.1, on the reverse strand, counting down.
ATACATATATATACATACATATATATACATATATATATATACATACATGTTTTTAACTTTTTTTTTTTTTTGCTTTTTGGGTCACACCCAGCAATGCTCATGGGTTTCTCCTGGCTCTGCATTCAGGAATAACTCCCAGCGGTGCTCGGGGGACCATATGGGATGCCGGGATTGAACCCGGCGGCGGATGGGCCGCCATGTGCAAGGCAAATACCCTACCCGGGCTGGGCTATCGCTCCAGCCCCAACATACATGTTTCTTGAGACTGCGACTGGTTCTCCCTATGCCCAGCTGATCATGGAGTGCCCAGGAGGGAAGGCTGGTTCTGCCCTGGCCTGCCATCCCAGCAGTGCCTCGCAAAAAGACAGACGAACCCCCACAGCATGAGGGACCCCATTTTCAACATCCAGACTCCATAGCTCGTCAGCGCTCCACCCAGCAGAAGAGCTGATGACAAGCCCTGCTCGTCACAGTCTCACCCTACAGCAGTCTATTTCAAGCCCAGGTATGCCTGATACAGAGACTCAGATACACGGACAGAGCTGCTACCGACTCCCCCTGTGCCCAGCTGATCATGTGGTGCCCAAGAGGGAAGGCGGGTTTTAGCCCTAGCCCGCCATCCCAGCAGAGCCTTGCAAGAAGCCAGAGGAACCCCCTAAAACTTGAGGGCCTCCATTTTCAGTATCCAGACTCCACAGCTCGTCAGAGCTCCACCCAGCAGAAAAGCTGATCTTTCCCTTCTTGTGCGGCTGTGAGGTTCATCAATACCTGTAAGAGATGAGAGTCTAAAGAGTATCCCACCTGCACAGCAGAGCCTGGCAAGCTACCTGTATCATAGTTGATATGCCAAAAACCGGTAGCAATTATAGACCTCATTTCCATGACCTGAAGGAATGGTTTTAGGCTCTTCATGTTCCTGGAGTGAGCAGATGCCCTTGGGCTACACTAGCATGTGACAGGACATATGGGGATGTTACTGGTGCCTGCTCAATCAAATCAATGAACAACAGGAATACAAGTGATACAAGTGATACATGTTTCTTCAGAATATTTTATTAGAAGCATTTCTGTTTTCAGATGAAGTACTTCTAACCCTGTACTAATAGTTGACTCCAAGTATTACACAGAGTCTGCAGTAGGAGGGAGTGAACACAGGGATGGGAGAGGTCAAAGGTGAGGTGAGAGATGTCTGAATTATACTCATGTTTCGTGATCACTAGTAAGTATTATGGCAACCTTGTAATGTTTCTTATTTTTTCATTTTGAGTCACACCCGGCAATGCTCAGGGTTACTCCTGGATCTGCACTACAGGAATGACTTCTGGCAGTGCTCAGAGGGACCATAT